>PQWD01007079.1:0-25580 GCA_019425675.1 Leucinodes orbonalis
ATAAAAATTATCTAACTGCACCATATCCTCCCCAGTCTTATTAAACAAAGCAAGCATAGCAGAATTTCACGTCAACCGTTAGTACTCGTAGTCTAGGGTTTCGCAGAAATGGAAGCCTAACTCTACATAAGGGGGAAAAGTACATAAGGGTAGTGCGTGAACACATGCACTTGTGCAACGTATGCGTTTTCGTTCACATGCGTGCATCGGTAGTCGAGTGCACAAGCTTGGATGAAATATATCATTGGTATAGGTCAGTATCATTCAAATACGACCGTGTACAATGCGAAAGCTTTTCACGTATATTAGTTAAGGTCACTTTTGCATACAGGAATACAATTACTAGGTTATTGTGCCGTCTGATAATTAAAAGATCGCAATGGGTTTCTATTTTATTATTGTTACTTCACTAATCCATTCTATCATTGCATGTAATGAATACATCCTTTTTGTGAGTGTTTTTGTTTCTCTCTTGAACGTGAATATCTAGTTTATTGATTCCTTATTAAAATAATTGTTCTAGAGATTTGTTGCATATTTATTATTATTGAGTAATGACAATATTAGTGAAGTTTTTATGTGACGCTGAGACTCATTATTATTTTATTTTATTTGTATATCATCACTTAATTAATACATACTAAATTCAGATCACAATTATAGTACAACCTATATCAATGAAATTTATTTTTCATTATCATCAGCCACTGCTGAATGAAGGCTCCCTAATGATTTCCACAGAGACCGATCCCCAGGGCAGCAGTTGACATCCATGTGCTACCCGCCACATAACCAGGTTATCTGTCCATTTTGTGCCAAAATAGATATCATTATAAAATTTTTAAAATAGGCAGACAATTGCGTATTCATGTACGAGTATAAATAAAGTTATTACTAATACATTGTAATAGTATCGAAACCGAGAATCAAGGTAATACTTCAAATATAAAATTAATACAATCATATGAGTATATAGGGTAATTAAATTAGTAAATGTATTATGTAGACAAACAATTTTCAACTAAACTCATATGTTTCATAGCAGTGACTCTACATAGGTTTAAATAACTATTTTATTGATGTATGTGGGAAAGTTGAAACATTGCAAGCAATATGCTTCATATTATACGGAGTTCCCTTGGAGTGTATGAACTTGTAGACGTACCGCCCTCACAGTTAGGGTCGTCACTTGTACTGTTGTTTATAGTATCGTACTATAATTCAGTCAATTCTATTCATCATCATCATCATTACAACCTCGAACGTCCACTTCTGAACGAAGGCCTTTCCTGATGATTTCTACGCGGACCGATCCCTTGCAGTTGACATCCATCTGCTACCCATTACCTTAACCAGTCAATTCAACTATATCTTATAAAAAAATAATATCGTACCAAAAATACTATGACTGCATCTGTATTAAGTTTTCGCGTTTTTTATATCAAAGAATTAATACCACTATTAATTTAATTTAAAAGAAAAGTTCATCTATAATAATATGAATATCGATTGCAAAGATTCCTATGATTATTTCAAATGTATTGAAAAAATATTGTTGTATATGGAAATATAAATAATTTTCCAGTTTAAATTTCCTGTAGATTTATTTTTAATAAAATAACTATTTCACCACTAAAAAAGGTGGCAATCCTACTTAACAGTGAACGACTGCAAAGTGCAGACAACCTTGGTCACAGTGCCCTTTGTTTCTAGCCGTAATAAAATTTTATTTTCGCGTAAATAACAGGCTTTACTGTCCACAGCGTCCGTTGAGCTCACTGCTCGACTCGTATTTGAGAGAGATTTATTAAATTGCCAACTCGCAAACTCACAATCTCACCTACCGGGAAGTCACCTTAGAATATTTTTGTCCGTCCGTTCTGACATCAGTGACATTATACCAATAGAAAAACGAACAAGATAGTGCATTGAGAACTTCGGTCTCTAGTATTACTTAATACGTTTGTTTTTATAGCGTACTTATGCCACTGGTATTATCACCGTGTATTATTGCGTAAGACGGATAGTGTTCATAGTCATTATGTATATTATAATGTACGAGTGTCTACACTAACATTAGCTCTTTCAATTTAATACTTCGGAGTTTTCTTTTCTAAAAATACAAGGGACAAGGACACGGTTTTTTTCAGCAGTATGGTTACCTATATTAGACGCTAGAGATGATGTGGATCATATATGCAAATGTGAATTCGATGTTTATATTTACTTAAGTAAAAAGAGATAAAAGATCGTATCGGATGTAGTACCAATGTCAATTCCGCAATGCAGCCTTTCGTGACTTTGTTCTTATAATGTCTTATTGCAAAGTCGTGTCTGTCAATCGTGGCTAAAATCGGTCATAATTTATATCCTTACAAATTAATAAACGGAATGTTTGTTTGTTGTTTCTACCTAACGAATAAGTCTTACATTTAAAATTTTAATAGCACTCAAATAATTTACATTTAATTTATAATTTATTTGATTTTTCGGATTAACATACCTAAAAGTTGTAGAGAACAATAAAAAACTTTCGCAATTATTCGCCTACGTCATAGAGAAAACTACTTCTTTTATGATATGTATATAATCGTATTGAATAACCCCAAATTGTTCTTTTATCATAGTAAAAATTAAGACATTAACTATTGATTTAAAGTTTATAGCTTTTAGACTTAATATATGATTAAACGTCCGTTTTGTGAAATTTCACTCGGTGAACTGTTAAAAAATCTAGTTGAAATAGCAAATTGGAAGTCTTTTAGTGAAGATTGAATAGGTCAAACGTCAACGACTTACAAATATAAGTATAAACGTCGTGTTATACTTGTATTTGTAACTGACACTCGTAGTTACTGTTTTAAAGTAACTTTCACATAGTGTGATAAAGAAGAGAATAAAGCTTATATACTTTGTAGCTTTACAAAAAATAGTACAAAATAAAAATTGTGTAAGTACTATTACCGGTCTGACAAATTTGTGTAATAAAAGGAATCGCTTGTCATTTAAATCATATACAAGTAATTAAGTTCTTATCCGCCAGAGCATTGACCGTTAGCAATAACATTTATTTCGTGGTTATCCACAGAAAACATGTCTACAAATGTTACATAACAATGATATTAATTAAACTTGCTGTCAATGAACTGGCTGCCTTTGGTGTGCCACTTCTTTTTATATGTATGTATAACATATTTAAGTACATACATACCTATTGCGAAGTTCAAACGAAGAGGCCGCATAGTAGTAGACATGATTGTGTGTGTGTGCGAATGCGTATACGGATTGTGAGTCGCGGGCAACGATGTTGAGGTGTGTTGTTCTACACGTGTGTGCGACACTCACACATACGTGGATTATTTGCATTCGCCCGATGTAGGCAGTGAGCTGACTGCGATCCACTGAATACTCGATCAGTATGTCACTTTGATATGCCTATGCAAAGTTGGAAACGAACAGTTTCTGCTTCGTTATACAGGTTCGGTGTTGTAACACGCTCAGTAAGTACATACTTCAAATGCAAACGTGATTAAGTGACCTAAATTTAATAGAATGTTCCCTCATTGGCTGTTTTATTGATTACTTTATAGGTAAGTATGATACTAAGTTGACTTTAAAGGCGTTTGGACAGGTATTAGTTTTCAATTTGCTGTAGGAAAAATAAATAGCTCATTAAAAATTACTTCAACTTGAATACTATGGTTTGAATAATTAATATACATACCTTTCTTAGATAAACAATATAAGCTGTTTCGCAAACGTAAAACCCACGAAAGTATGAATAATTTATAAGGTTCTACCATCATTCATTATAAAAGCAAGTAATAAATTTCACGAACAACAAAGTTTAAAATTAATTTGCTTTAAGACTATTTAAGGTATGAAAGACATAACAAGAAAAACGCATGTGGGTGGTCAGAGTTATAATAATAAATGAGCACAAATTTAAATTTTATAGGTTAAAAAAAGCAAAACTAATGTTTTAGATACTTCTTTATTAACCGCTAGAATCGTAATCAAGGTTCTTTTAAAAAAATTAAATGAAAAAATAATAATAAAAATTAGAGCATCTGTGGCTCATTGGTGTGGACTATTGAAAGGCAACAGTCCATGCTCCACAGATCTGGAGAGTGTAGGTTAAAACCCCGCCATATACCAATGTCATTTCGAAATTAAATGTACGTTTATCCGACGCTGTTACGGTGAAGGAAATCATTGGGGCAACCTGCGCACGCCTTCGAAGAGATTCAAGGGTTGTGCGAGAAGTCGGCCAATCACTGTGTCTGCGTGGACGACTAAGGCATATACACCCTTTACGGGTGGGCTCGTGCCTAATTTGATTTATATAATTATTTTAATAACAAATAATATGATTCTGTACTAAACACAATTTTTTTGAAAAGAGTAACTACTTACTGAGTTTCTTGCTGGATTCTTCTCAGTGGAAAACTACCGTCCGAACCAGTGGTAGCTTCATTTGACATTCATAAGTGTTCTGTAAGGACCTTAACTGATAAACACTTTTCATTTTCGTGTAATCATATATGTATGAAGAAAAAAAATGGTTATTTCAATGTAACAAACAGACACTGCAATTATATTTATATGTATATAACAAACATTAAAAGAAAGCTAATGTAATGATCAAAAGCTTTAAATTGTATTTTATGTTTTTGTTTATAATTGCTTTTACTAGCATACTCCTGTTTACTAGGTGGTAGACGCGGTACTGAGTCGTCTAGGTACGTACCACCGCAGTATATTGTCCCGTGATATAAAAGTCTTTTGCACTTTGTAACAATAAAAAAATAATTGAGGTCTGGAAATGTCTCTGAAATTGGTTACATCATAATTAAATTAAAATGGTTTAATGGTTTTTTATTTTACTTACTGACCTATAGCGCCTTAATAAAGTACATAGGTATATTTAATTCTTATAAGATCCTTTACTTGTGATAATGTTCGGCATACAATAACAGTTGTACATAAATTCCTTTCACGGCCAATACGATGTCATCAAAATAATTACTGTATGTCCATAGCTCACCAACTGTGTTGACCGTCGAAACGTACGGCGACGTTCATTAGTGACGGTTGCCAAAATGTCAGTCGAGCTGTCTAAAGGTCGATACCTTCATTAAATATATGTGAATTATTTTTAGCGCGCTGCACCAACATATCCCTTTGTTGAACTACGCTGACAGATGATTGATGTGACAGAGGTTTTTTTTTTTGTTGAATATGATAAGTCATACAGTTGAATGACACGTCTTAGGCATAAAAAAACTTCATCGTTCTACCCCGTAACGTTACTTGCGTAGCAACGAAAGCTCGGACCGGCTTTAAAGTATAAGACAAACCCCCTAGACTAAATAAGACTCATCTAACCTTAACTCGAAGTAACTTAAGGACAGTTTAATCCAATAATGGAAAGAACTCGTGACGATCTGTTTTTTACGAGGTAGAAATTAATTGTTTCAATACCAGATTTTCAATTAAAATAATATCATTCCTATGCGCCGTTTGGGTTGGCAGGTTGGAGTTGGATAAATTGCTCATTCAACTATTTAAAACTTTAGGTTTTCTTATGCTTTTCTTTATAATATTTTTAACCTCTTTATAAGTTGACTTAATTCAGATAGTTACACGCATGTCGCCTAAACACGTATGTAAGAGAATAACATTTGAACAACTAAATTAGTTGATACTATTCACGTGTAAGGACGTTCATTATCTGTTAGAATATTCTAGAACACATTAAAATGCTACAAATCAACATGCATCGTGTCCACATAGCCGGCGATCGTCATTTGTCGCCATTCGGCGCCGCGCGGGAACGCGACCGCGCTGCGAATAGCCTAACCTGTTTCTAGCGTGCGCATATTTGTTTACTGTTCCACACTCAAAATATATCTATTCAAATAAATCTTTTACAGATTCTTTTGAATCTTCAATTATTGTTCATATTTTTAAAGACATTTACCAGTACCAGACAGTTACGGAAAAAGAAGGCTTTTCAAGAAGCGCCGGCAAGAAACTCGATAGTCACTTTTTTACAATTTTGGTGACAGAATAAGTTGTTGTAGTGAGTATATGAATCAAAAACTTAATGATTTTAAAAACGATTGAGTAGGAATATCCGACTATTGATTGACCTACTTGCCAAAGTTGTGTATAAAAACAAGGCATGTACGACCCCCTTTAATATTTCGTTGGTATAATTGTATTTAATGTTTACAGAATGCCGCTCAATTAAAAAGCGAATGTTTACTAAACTTCCAAAGAATTAAACCATGATAAAATTTAATTACAAGCCACATTGAAATCAAAAGATTATCACTGGATTTATGCCAACGTTTCTATTAATGTTAATTTATTTAAAACAGTTCAATGCTTCATAAGTTACGCAATACAAAAACGAAGCGTGTCAAATGTGCGATGGACGTCGCAAACAACGAACCCCTTAAGCGCGTCACGTAGAAACATAGATTATGTCAGGCCTCGGAAAATTTGTGTCTATAACTGCCGCCATTACTATGCGTCATCAACACCAACATTTGCTGACCTTTAATAGCTGTAGTGTTGTTAGACTAGATGTATCAGTTTGCACTGGTGTTTGTCTAGCAACAACTCCGTTGCGTAAACGTCAGCGAGTGTCGTTTACCCCGCGGCCTTCGTACTCGTAATGCTTCCCGCTTCACGTTCACGCTAGTGGCACCATCCGTTCTACTTTAATATTAGTACCGCACTAATTCAAACCTTATTGCAAGCGATTAAAGCACACCAGTGAAGTATATGACGGGCTGGATATCGTAGTACAACAATATCTGCAGTACACGCGACCTATACCAGTAATCTTTTCTATTTTTGTATCAATATTGGCGCGGAGAATACAAAGCGTGCCATCTATTTCATAGTCTAATCGGACAGCAAACTTAACGCAGATTTAATATAGTTCATATAATAAAAATTTATCGCGACTTGTCGTTTTAATACTATTAAACGGCGATCCCGAAAAATAAACTATTGTATAGTTTATTTATTTTATCTTTGCTGTTGTGCGTATTCCAGAATGTTTACGTTTATATGTATATTTAAATGTCAATACTAAAGATATTTTTATTTATTGCAGACTATAACGCCGCCCCGCTGTTCGCCTCGGAAAACGCCTCCTCTGGTAAGCACTTAAATTTTAATCATTATACAAATACATATTTCTTCGATGTAACGTGAAATCCTCTGTAGATTATATTTCCTAATGATCGAGGATATTATACATGCCAATGGTTAAAGCAGATAGCCATATGCTGCTGGCGACTCGCCAAGGGCAATAATCAAAAACTGTTCACAAAGATTTTATTTATTCACATATCGTAAAGTTGAGCGACGTAACACTTTCATTATTTTACGTATATGCATATTACAGAACCTTTGAGTTTCATGTTAATAAAATGCGGGAGAGTTTGACGGAACATGTATTTACTTCAGTTCATTATCTTCTTGTCTTCTGCAACAATAGTGACGTATACATTGGCGCAAGTGATGTCTTTCGGCCCAATAAACCCATAGCCATTCTTTGGGTAAGACCTGATAGGTTGATTTATTACTAAGGGACTAAGTGGTAGACTCGGTACTGAGTCGTCTAGGTAGGAACCACCGCAGTGCTAGATATCATCCCGTAAGTAGAAGTGTTATGTACTGCATTGTTTCGTGATGAGGGCACTGTAGCTAGTAAAATTACCAGGTATAAGAGACTTAACATCTATTGTCTCGGGTGTCAGGCATTGGTGGAGAATATTAACTGTTTATCAGTTGTTGGTCTCAATCAATGCCGCTCTACCATGGTCAGGCGTATCGCTTACCATTAGGCGAACGTCCTGACCGTCCTGTACACCTTGTAACATAAAAAATAACTGTCCCCAGTATGCAACACCAATATGACGACAGTAGCAGTCACCAGTATGATGAATGTTTGCTTAATTGCTGACTTTAATTTACATAAAAATATTTTTATTAAAAACCTCGAAAGTGTTGTAAAATGTAATGTTTTCTTAATTCGAGTACCCAAAATGTAAGATTAAATCTTTTTTCTTACATAAGGGCTTTTCATAAATTTACCACCATCTGCAGTCTAGGGTTTAAATTCATTAGTTCTAAAATGTTACAGCCATTCAATTGTACGAAATACGAAGCCATAAGGCAGCGGCGTCTTTGATACGGGAGCATTAAATCAGATGATTGTTGGAAGGTTGTCGATTGAATTTATAGGAACACGAAAGGTTGCTCTAGTGAATCGTGCATTACCTCGAGCTATCATATTTTATTACGTCGTCCGTGCTTCGCTCCATATCGGAGGTACTTCTTGACTTAACAAGTTTAAATACTAAGTTGTTATCGGGGAAAATATTTTGCAAATAACTACTAGTAAAAACACGTTATGTGCAAGATTTATAGATATAGTTTCAGTTGATACGCGATTTACTGTTGATACTACGCTGATGTGTAAAGCTATAGATACTCTTAAACAGTCTTGAGACTGCTATGGTTTTAGGAAATTTCATACAACACATAGTCTGCCATCAGCATAGTCGTAACCTACCATGCGGCCTTATGTGTGTAAACGATTAACCCTGGATTGTAAATTGGGCCCTCCGTATGTAGTGTTATGGTTCAAAAGGGTCTTACCACCGATCCTGGTGAAGTACAGATATGTTTGTATCAATGTTTATTTGTATTGGTCAGTCTTTTCTGGGAGTCTTCCAGATACGCATAGACAGGCATGGACATACGTCCAAAAGAAAGTATAATAATTATTAATTATTTTAATCCTTTGTTTTCGTACTACGAACTCTTTGTTTCAATTGGGGAAGTGGCGAACGTTTAATACAAATGGTACAACTACTTATATCAATTGTGACACTGCGTAAATGTACATATGAAGATCTTAGAGTATACCTAGTTATATATACTCTAAGATGAAGATATTTTTTATAACTCGCCTATGCTACGTAAGATAACCTTTAAACGTGTAATGATATTTAACCGAAATGATCACTATGGGATGGTCGCTAGTCAAGGCTGAATGAACTGGATATCTGGTGCAGAATGGGGAAAACCCAAGTCCAGCTGTGAACTGTGAAAGGATGAAGAAAATATCTACTGTAACATTTGGAACCTGTGGTTACCTTTGTTTTCTTTTTATTAAACATGTCATGTAATTGGGAGATTAAATGATTTGTTTAATTAGTACTACATACTCTAAGTACTTAAGGCAAATATTTTTAGACGCCTTATACAAGTAATATACAATATATGTACTTAGCCTTGTGCAATGAAACTGTCATGACTGAATCCGATTAATTAACCATATAAGATTTATCATTATTCTACTCCAATTAAGGATTTTTTCTTTATTCACCGTCCAAGATCGCTATCGTAACTGCCCGCGGACATGCAATTCTGACATTTGTTTTACTTTAATCGCAGATTTTCATTCATTCTAGACATTTATTGCTTTACATGCATCAAATTACTTGGTAGTCATATGTGATATTGGTATCATCATTATCAGTTCATTATACGTCCTACCAGGGGTTTAGATCCTACCCGTATAGGGAGGCCTCAGGCATCCATGCGGGCCCAGTGCGGATTGGCCGACTTCACACACAACCTTGATTTTCTTCGTAGTAAAACCGCGAATTTAGTAAATCTTCATAGTTAGGCTATTTATGAATTACCATGTTTCAAGGGGTACGAGTAACTGTAAAAACATATTTACGGCAATAATGAGCAACTTCGCTTTGAGCTCTTTTTGGAATCAGTCTTGTATTATTGGAGATATTTAGCCGAGTAGTTATACTCGGATTCATAGTAAAAGCTACTATCACCATGACTTAGATCTTTGCTTTAATAATTCACGCAACCAATCTAAATCCTAAAACTATAAATATGTGTGATATAAACAAACTGCAACTCAAAATAATGCACAGCCGTCTTCAAAGACGTGAAGTATGGGCGATAAGAGCCGTGATTGCATTGATACAGCCAATAGGTTGTTAACCTACTAAGATAAGCTATCGGGCGGCGAGCGTCCTACATACTTCCGCAGAGGCGTTGTTTATGCGACCGCGGTTATAGATAGGTGTTTTGTTTTGTAATCTCGGAATTCGTGAAATATTTTTTATGGAATTATAAAAATAAAACATTTATCTTAAAAATACGTCACTAAAGATTTTTTTTTTTTTGTATGTTTCTAACATCCAAAAAACCCTGCCATTTGTTTTGATTAACAATAACAATTAAAATTAAAAATACACCGAATGTAAAGAATATGTGAACTTTTATAAGGACTATCATAACATTTTAAACAAATAAAAAGTTCATCGCTTTAAAAAGCTTGCGTAGTTACAACTCTGCTTCTACGCTAATTATCCCGAAACATTTATGTAATCATTTGCATATATTCATAAGCCATACTTACATCCCCATAGCTTTGTTGTGCGGGAAGGCCTGTGTTCCGCAGTGAGATGATAATTAATCATTTAATAATTTGTGATCCCTATTAGATAGGCCCATGTATAGATAAGATGAGTAACTCATACAAGCAAAGGTTATCTTAAATTATTGGAAATCCCATACGCAGCTTCCAATATTAGATCATTTTCTGTATGTTTCAAGACACTAGGTAATGACGAATTCACTAAGGTTGCCGTGAGGAACGTGTCCAGTATCGACTAAATTTTATACGGTTTTCCTTTGATTAAACTTTCGGGTGGGTAATATGGGGTCTAACTTGTATGGCAAACATTTTATGAACCTATAAGAAATAGTGCCGATATATAAACAGTATTTTGATTTAATAGGTCGTTTTTATATTATCTTCGTTATGGTACCTAATAGCTTAATCTGGATATGGATTCGGATAATCTGATATCATGCACCAAATAAAGTTTTAAATATAGATATAATACTCGTGCTTGTGGATGCAATGGAATATCCAAAGAACAAAAGTAATGGTTTTCCAATGTTTTAACCCGCGTTGGAATGAAACCAAGTGGCCTGACGTTTAGACAACTCCCATTAAACCATCTTGCATTTAATACAATTCGACTTAAACTTTCTAGAAGAGTTAATACTTAATATAAACTATTATTTATAAAATCAATATGTATGATAAAAAGCCATATTCTGAAACTGCTCGGCTACTTCACGAGCCCACTGACGCTCAATACTGTACATCAAAATTTTAAAAAGACTTTAACTTTGCGTTTTTTTTGTGCTTCTGTCTCAGCAGGTCAAAACCAATGAAGCGCTCTTTAAATTGTCACAATTCATATTTGTTTCACTGAAATAATTGAAACGTTTTACATTTTGTATTTTTATTGTAATTTTGACGTTCATAAGTAAGCACTTATGAATTTATGAACATATTCAATATACGCTTAAGCAAGCGTATATTGATTTTGAATTTTTAAGTTGCTTTTTCCTTATGAAAAAGCGCTTTCTCTCACTCAAAGGGCTGTTATAACATTATTGCTACTCTAGTACGAGTATTTACAATATTAATGTACGGCAGTTTCACCAACCATCAGATGAATCGTATGCTCGTTTACCTCATGCTCTACAAAAAACAATCCTGAAATAAGTTTTCTGAAAACAAAATTATGATTCTCCACCGAACAACATCGTTGGCACTCAGGCAGCAGCTATCACCAAGACTATAAAGCAACTGGAATGACAGCACTCAATTATCGTGAAGCGACACGTTGAATTTCGTATACCCTTATAAAGGCAGGTACTTCGAACAATGCAGAAGCGATTTCACCGTTGGAATGGCGCGTGAACATAATGTTTTTTCCACAGAAGGCATCACGTGGGTCGTCCGGGTTATCGCGGGCCGCGCATGCCTTGGCGGTAGATGCGAGCGTAGATCGGAGAAAACAGGAATGCGTACCGCTTGCGTACTAGTGTGACTATTAGGCATATTTAGTTTTCAACATATTCAAAATTAGTTAATGCAAATAAAAGTCTATGAGAGTGAAGAAGTTTATATTTAGTGAGATGTAAAGGATCCTACATCCTGGGAGCAGACAAGTTTTGGAGAGGAGACCACGTCATGGCAAGCGCAGCGTGGGACGCCCTCCGACCCGATGGCCGACGACTTGCAAGAGGTCGCTCGTGGAGGCTGGGTGAGAATAGCGGAGGACCGGGATATCTGGTGCAAAATGAGGGAGAACTATGTCTAGCAGTGCATTGTTTAGTTGAAGAGATCCTTGTCGTCTTTTAGGAACCAAACCAACCTCAACTGTCCTGTTTATCTTGCGTTATAGTGAACAAGGTTCTGGCGACCCGACTACACGCACAACGCACTTTACTAACTTAACAGGTCGCGTTTCCGAACTTTGATTTTGATTTATTTCTTTGGTGAAAGTATCAAACCAGCCGTGGTATAGCTGCAGAAGTAAGTGAAGAAACATACATTGTTATCTTTTATTTTTATGTGACATCCACAGTATCGTATCGTAGTATTTTTAGAACGATTCACTTCAAGATGCGATAGAGTTCGGTCCCAAAAGAAATACTACAAAGACTCTTGCTTAGAAACATATCCCATAAAGAACAAAGTGCGAGTATGAAAAAAGCAAACGCCTGGTCACACTAAATAGGAGAAATCCGCAACTGGTTTGCTCAGATGCAACGAGCCTCATTAGCGGCAACATCCACAATCTAGCGTCTTACTAGTTATTAAATGAAAGTGGATGTAGCTCTTACTAACACTTACCGTGTTTTATTGTTTTCTGGTTTTGTAATTGCACTGTTGTGGTTGCTTTAATAACTTTCATAATTGAGATGTGAATCGTATTAACATTAACAACTGTGTGCGATAGTTTAATACAATTAATATCCACCGACGTGCATACAGCGCTATCTAACTCCAATTTAATTAAGGAACTCGTAGTGTGGGTTCAAAACAACGGATAAACATATTTATATACCTTTTTTTAACAGAGATGTATTTTACTGAAAAAAATATTTTTGTTGTTTAATGGTAAGTACAATAAAACATAGTATATCTATCTAAATAACCTTAGCTAAATAATAAACTAACTAAATACACCATTTCACTCAAAAAGTGTCTGCGGCAAATGAAAAGTGTTTATTCAGTTTAGGTCCTTAAAGAACACAAAAGTCTGTCCATCGCGTCAGTTGGTACAATTTTCATTCATAATCTCGTCACTCGCTACATGTCATAGTGACATAGTAGTGTGCTATGTGTCAATCGGCTCGGTCATTTTTGGTTGATATTTCTTCTTGATTGTACATCTAGTTAGTTTTTTGTTTATCTAAGACCCTCACCCTCCAGTGGATATATTGTTTTTAACAATAAGCAAGGCTCAAGTCATTAATACGTGCTGAACAAGTTTGGAAGATAACAATTCAAAGCTGTTAACTAAATATCGTAATGATGACGTCATAGGATATCAAGGTATATCCCGTATTATTTATAACCAAACTTATTTCGAATGTAAGAACGTTGTAGGTAATATGTTGTTCACAACGCATTTATTCCTTAAAAACACTGTATAACTTCACGTTCATCACACGTACAAGGAAGCGTAATGTAGAATAGATTTGGTGCCTCTCAAAAACAAAAGCAATGTCTATTTACGGACCGATCTACATTAAGCCGTGCATGTAACTTTAAATTTCAAATAGGGTACATGATTTTTATATAACGAACCAAAGTACCTATTCATGTTTTGTTTTTCCCGACTCTAATCAGTGACTTTGAGTTCATTGTAAACCCAAAATAATGGTAATATATCGAACTGTATTGTACTGTATCCTATGCAGAATGCGTCAGAAACCTTTGATAGATTCAATAATTCATAACTTGATCCTTTAAAACGCATTTGACTTTGAAAACATACATCCAGGTGTTTCTTGTCGAGTGTATCGTCATGTACGCTCACTCAACACCCACACTGGTGATTTTCAATGGCATATAAATATGTATATGTAAAGGGCTATCTATGTTATGTATACCAAAATCACTTAGGCTTGAAGGAACATACATACGATAGGGAATTAGAGAAGTTTCTAATATCGCTAGCAAAAATTGCTAGATTTTGATAGTTTTTAATGATGGTGTTGTGAAGTAAGATACTCGTAAGTAAAAATTAAAATTAACAACTTATATAAACAAATTATTACTTCTTATAGTGTGAAAACTTATTCAATAGAAAGTTAGAAGTACAGTGCCTTAGAAATGCTTATTCTTTTGCTAAATTTAGCAAATCATGTGGCCCATAAATTAAAAGTCAGATAAGGCCACGCCATTTCCAGTTTCCTATTCTAACAAACAATCAGATTTAGATATAGTACGATACATAAATTAATACAGTAGAGGCAAAACAAACTATAAACGTACCGTTTTGTTTCGGTACTGCCCATTTCCGTTTTATATGATGAATTCCATGACATGAGTAACGCAGGAGTAAGTATAATCTAAAAGGTAATACGGTTTCATACTAGGTCTATTAGATTGTTTTATTTAGAACAGTTGGATCTCAAAAGCGCAGTGATAAGTGACATCCATTGAATCCAGCAGATAATATATGCTAACGCTTAAATTATCCGTCTATATTATATGTAATATCATTGCTTTGTAGATCCTAGTGGTCCTTTAACGGTTTCGCAATTTTTCTTCGGCTTTTTAGTATCACACACTCCTCTCTTCACACTTTAACTTGTTGCAGTCCACTGCTGAACATTGTAGCTAGTGAAATTAACGGGTAAGAGACCAAACATCTATTGTCTCGGGTGATGGACGCAGTGTGGCATTGATGGAGAATAATAACTGTCAATCAGTTGTTGGTTTCCTTCAATGCCACTCTGTCATGGTCAGGCGTCATCATTTACCATGAGGTGAGCGTTCTGACCATCCTGTACACTTTGCAACATAAAAAAGAATATGATACGAGTGCCGGACGGAACCCTACGCTACGCTTGCCTAGACGCAGTATCCTCCAGAATCAATCAGTGATATACAATTATTTCTAATTTTTGTTATATTTTCATCCAAAATAGTTAAGGACAGACCGCCCAATCTATTTAAAGCTAAATGTGCGAAAGTGCCAGTTACTATATTTAGGCAATTAGTCGTGGCAATAATTTGGAAAGGACTCTTCGCTTCTTGTTCAAATTAATTTGAGAAACGTTTATTCAAACTTTCCGTCCCTAGAATAAGGACGACGCCTCTTCATTTCTGGTGTGTACACGTAACACAGAGTTTAATATACGCTTAAGAAATTTGAATAAGTAAAGAGGGCTTTATTTAACATCCTCTACAAAAAGTGGTGGTACTCCTGTTTGGTGCAAACATGTTCAGCAACTTTCACGCTAATACAACCAGCATAACCTACCTGGGCCCCAAAGTTGCTAATTAAAATTTCGCTTATAGCATCATATTTCAGTCTCATTCGCAAAATTTTGAGATCGAGATCCAGACGTCGGCTACTACACCAAGGGTTCTGGGTTCGATTCCCGGGCATTACAAACATTTGTGTGTATGAACAGGTCTGTTTGTAATGGTTAGGGTGTTTCTATGTTATTCAAATAAAATAAGTAACTTGTTTAAAAAAAAATAAGTATGTGTATCTGCTAGAGTGGAGACCGCGCTTTGACAAGCGTAGCGTAGGACGCCCTCCGGCTCGATGGACCGACGACTTGCAATAGGTCGCTGGTGTAGGGCTGGATGAGGAAAGTGGAGGACGGGGATATCTGGCGCAAAATGGAGAAGACCTATGTCCAGCAGTAGACTGCGATAGGTTGAAGGGAGAGAGAGACAGTATCTGCTATTTATAACCATAATAACAAGCTCCTCGCTTTATATGGAGCTAGTTGTCGTTGCTGAATGTCATAATAATGTGTAGTAAATTAACAAAATTGAGAGCTTGTTCTATTTAGGCACCAAAGATGGTTTCACTAATCAAACGTACTAATTTTGTTAACAGATTCTGTTAAATCCTACTTTAATAAAAAATTCTGTAACTGGTGACGGACTTACACCAGTATGGCTGGTATTTCTTCTCGAGTAGTTATCATTTTAATGATTTAATAAATAAATACTTATTTTACATTTATGACTGTCTACTTAGTTGACTGTATAGTTCAAATTGAAGGGAACTTCCGATTTTTTCGATGGTTTGTGCGGTTGCTAACTAATAAAATTAAAACATTTTATTATTAACATACCACTATACATATATACTATTTAAATATACTTAATCTCTCATAGCATCACAAGAAAACAATGCGCACCTCCCATCAATTATAAAATTATAATTTATACTTTGACGCCCGAAACTTGTAACTTAATTACGTTTCCGCTCGGAACATTTAATTAAAAACATTTTAGCATAATTAATTAGCATGAACTCCTACTGAACGCAAACAATAAAACATTATGCGAATAAGAACAAAGAACTTTTTCTTTTGGACCGTTGGACCAGTCAGTGCTTACCAACAACCTTTCCGCAACTGTCAACAAGATTTAAAATTACGTTTCTTACGATGGTTTTAAAAATATTAAACTCTAGTCGTTTGGAGTGTTTTAAATATTTCACGTAAGACGATTTGCAATATAAGTCAGCGCAATTGCAATCCCTATTTCATTGATGATATTAATATGAGTATTATGTAGGTATAATAAAAAAAAACATGTCAGTTCGAGAATCGCATAGTTATTTCCGTACAGGATTTGCACACAAATATTTCGGGGAAAATTATCTTAAGACAAACAACTCTGTAAAAAACATGTTTTTAATAAAGATAAGGCGTTTCACAAAAGAAGAGAGATCTAAACAGTGCCACACGTCCAGTGCCATTGACAAACTGGTGTGCTTCGGGGACAATCTGTTAATGTTCCTTGCTGATAACCCAACCTTGTATAAATCTTGCTGAGTGTTTCTATCTAATGCACTGAAGAGCCGGTCATTATTCATTGATATCCCTGACCATAAAATGATGGCGGTTCCCGATATCAGCAGCCACTGTGTCGTTAATAACCGTTTTTTTACATTTCGTTTGGTGCAAGAATGGCGATGTTTATGCCGTGTTGGCGCCTGTGTTTTCTGGTAATATTGAATATTTAGCTATCAGTAGATTCTTTTAAATGTCTTTGTTTAACATAATTTGTTAATTATTTATTTATGCATACGTGAACATACTACACAAGTGAACAATTTATATTTGATTTAAATAAAAGTATGCTTATTCCTAATGGTATTATTCCCCAAAAATATTTATATATACATTTCTGAGACAGGGACAAAGTGAGCATGTATGTATAAACAAAGATCTCTGGTTAAATAAACGAAAGATACACATAGTAATAAATATAAGTACTTCTACATAAAAAAAATCAGATACATACTTATAAAAATATTAATATTTAATAGACTTAACACAGAGGCATACTTGTACCAGCACAATTAATAGAAACTAAAGAGTAATTTTCTTGATACGTTTTTAAATATAGAAATTCTCGATGATAGAATCTGAAATACATGAAGATAAATATTTTTATGAAATAACTGACAACATCGTGTTTTTTTTCGTCGATGCAAACAAATACGTAATAAATAACAGTATTAAACTAATCACCTGAATACTAGATACTTTCGTGTCAATATTTTCATCAGATATGTACTTAGTGTCAATAATGAGATTGACTAAAACGTCTCCCAACCAAGGCCAAACTTCAGATGTTGTCGGCTTAGTTGTTATTAAACTGTACTTTTAATACAAGTACAGATTAGATGGATTTCGAAGGCCTGACAGAAATTCGTGGTATAAATCATGGTCAAATTTCACTCAAATGTGCCGCAACAATAAATAAATATCCACTGACATTCACACAGCGCCATCTAGCCCCAAGTTAAGCGTGAAGCCTGTGGTATGAGTACTAAACAACGGATAAACATAGTGGCTTATATATTTTTTTGTAAATACATACATGTTTTACATACAAACACACAGACCAATACAAACAGGCATGTTCATGCACACAAATGTTTGTACTGCCGAGGATCCAACCCAGATACCTTGGTGTAGTAACCGACGTCTCGACCATTACATCACATGGGTCGTCAAAATTAGCGTTATCTTTATGGCATAATAACAAAATAAAACACAATTTAATAAAATAATCTATGTGTTATTGTTCCTAAATAAGTAATGAAATCATGTCTGACGATCAAAGATTAAATGACGATCGGAAAAAATCTAATGTCAAATAAAAAGTAAGATACGTACTACGTACGTATTCTGGTAGAGAATGCCTCTAGGCATTAAGTTCGCCTTTGTGCTGTTATATTTGGTGCATAAAGAATAAATAAATAATAACGTTAAAAAAAATACAACATACTTTTTCAATGAATCCAGATAAATATGCAGACATTGGCCATCTTTAGAAGACTTTTTGGTTTATTATCAAAAATATTGTCTAACCTATTCATTTTATAAAGATGCCTAACAACTGTGGTATTATTCTTTTAAAACACCCTTCATAACATATCCATCACGCAGAAACCCTATTCTGACGTTATTGGAAAGGGCATGCGTGGGGTATGACTGACAAATCCGCACCGAGACATTGCCTTAACACCCTTTATGATGGTTGACGAAGCGACAATGGACATCTGACAGGTAATGGGTAACGATGTCGATGGTGTCAATTACGTCAAAGGTGCCATATTGGGTTTCACAGACTTGTTTACGCTGTTTAGGCATATCAGTGACAAAGATGATAATGTGCCTATTTCTCTATTTCTTCGAAAGGGTGTTATTTATATCTTCTGAGTGCTCGGTTTTGTTTCGGCGTTAAAACCAGTCCTCTAGGATATCGGGTTTACTCAACCAACAACCTTTTTCATGAAAATCTTGAGCTTTTCGAAATAAACTTTCCTTTCCCTTTGTGTGGATTACGGAATTCTTCTAAAAGTGTACACAAACATCCAAGTATGAAAAGTTTAAGAAATTCATCTAAATAAGAGCTTTTCTGTGTCTTACTATTTTAATGTTCTCATTAAGTATCTCGAAAACTTTGTCATATTGCAATGATCCTACAAACTTTAAATATAAATTGTCTTAAAATTTAAGTTGCCCTTTTTCAATAAACACGCAAACATTTATTTTAATGAATTGGGTTTAGCGAAATGTTTGTACATGCAAAGTACCCCGCGAATACTTCCCACATTTAATAAAACTGCTTTATTGCAGGAAAGAGATCTCATTCGTAAACAAGCGCTTTTGTTGCAAATTTATTGCCTACCTTTATAAGATTCCTGACTATTGATTCTGCGGTGTATTTTGCAACCTTCGTCTGCGTCTACGTTGAATAAAAATTATTACTTTGCTTAATTCTTTTTTACATTAATTATTTCTACAAAAGGAATAATATGTTCTGACAATACTTGACTTAATAGTATTTTTTTGCCACAAAGTCAACTCAAGCTTACCTACTTCAGTTTGTTGAGTTGCATAACCTTGAATCTGCTTCAGGAAAGACTTAACGGATAGCGAATTTCAATCGCTGAATATATACATTAATCTACTTAACATTTACAGCTGACGTAGATTCAAGAGTCCGTCAGTGGATAAAAATTGTGTTTATGGATTTTACAACAACAACTTCAAACACACTAAACACCTGTTTAGACAAAAAATCTAGCAAATGTGAAAAAATTAAATAGTTCGTATCTTACAACTAACAATATCTAATAGAGTACCTATTAGATTAGATATTTTATGGAAACTTAACTGATTTTGAGATCTTCCGCTGATGTTAATTTGAAGGGCTGGAAAGACATCGGACTAGCGAAATCTTGTTTCAACAGAACTTTTACACTCAGTGTTTTCTGCAGAACTTTCAGTTCTACGTTACTTTCTACCCGGTATCCGGACGAGGCGACCGGGTCACGTCGGTGCACTTGAACCGGTTCGCGCACTTTCAGTTTCCTAGAGCAAGAGCCTGACCTACCCGAAGATGCGTGACTGCGGCTGCGCGATAGACATTTGTGATTTCATCCACCACTTCACCTTCATCAGCTGGAGCGAGTTAGGATACAGACCACAAGGCTGCTAAAAACCTGGATTCAACTCCCGATCTTTATATTACTCTTAGATGATATATTTTATCTAGTATAAACAATTAAATGTTAATTTTATTGTCTTAATAAAATTAAATTCAAACAGTCTTAGTATTTTGTGACTAAAATATTTCATAGGATATTTCATAGGTAAATTTATATACTCATGAAAGTCATTGCGATGTAATGTTTAAAATAATAAAAATTTCAATCTTATAACTGTGTTAAATTCGCCAAAAAATCTTAAGGTTTGCACGCGTTTGCACAAACAAGACATACAAATGTTATGATATGATAATTATTTCAAAAGCACAAATTAAATTTGCTATTATTATACTTAGATATTTATTTTTGAAATTCATACTACTTGAATTCGTACTATTGTAAGCTTCTACGCTGTTAAGCATAACACATATTTTTTGATAGTGAAAGGCTTAAAACTTCCGCAATTTATTTCGTTGAAATAAAGAACCATTTAGCTCTATAATAACAAAACACAATCGAAATCTACAGAAATTTCTCGAAATTCGGAGAAATTCGGATTTTACCACCGATGGTGCTGATCGAAAACAGGAGAACTGTATTAAGGAAAATATTCGACTGGTCTGACTGCTTCGACTTATGACTCATAAAGAGGCCCCGCAGACATCGAATAACAATTATGTATTGGAAATATATGAGAGGCCCCATCGAATTTGGCCTTAAAACTGGTTCACACATCATCACTGTTATAAGTTAATTAATTGAGATCAATGCATTTGGGCAAAAATATTACAATCAATCATTTAGTACTGGTATTGGAGTAATGGAATTAATATTGATACACCAACAAAGTGATTTTCGAAGAATGCGCAGGATGCCAGATCAATTCGGGCATCCCGCGCATCATTTAGGGATTGGTTGGTTTGGTGTCCAAATATTTTTTTCTGAGATCGTTTAAATACGGCTATAAGATACGCCCTGTAATATGTATTCTGAGGCACATGACAGGTATTGAGTATATTTAGTATTATAATTGAGTAGGTAGTGATGATTGGAGTGGTTTGATGAAGTGTCCGTATTATAAAAACAAAAAAGAGACAATGAAATTGATCTAATTAAAAAATAAATAAATGGGAAACGTACAAAACGTTGTGTTAACAGTGAATTTTGTTGGGCATATTTTTTTACAATTCTCATTAAAAATGACTTAATGTTTTTTAAACAAGTGTTACTTTCGATGTGATCGTTGAAATAATAAGTTTAGTAGTAACCTGCAATATACTTTAAAGACTTCGTAACATAATGAGTGGATTTCTTAATGAGGAAAATAATAGATAATTAATTACCCCTATACTACCTATGTCATGAAATGTACCTTCTAAGATTTGAGAGCTTTATTAGCTCAAAGTATTATATTTAGAACTGTAATCAAAAGAGAGGTAGCGCTAAGAATGGTTTTGTTTTGATTTCAGCATGAAAGACACGTCACAAAAATATAACATTGAAAGCTTTTTTGTATAGTTACTAAGGCACCTCTTGATTAAAATTAATGATGGTCTATTAATATATAAAGCGGCCGATAGGCGTTTCTTCATCATCCTATACTATTCAACCTATCGCAGTCCACTGCGGACATAGGTCTCCCCCACTTTCGCGCCAGATATCCCGGTCCTCGCTTTCCTCATCCAGCCTCCACCAGCGACCTTTTCGCAATTCGTCGTCCATCGGGCCGGAGGGCGTCCTACGCTACGCTTGCCGAGACGCGGTCTACACTCCAGAACTCGTCTGCTCCAACGGCCATCGGTTCTCGACATACATGGACCAGCCCACTGCCACTTCAACTGCTGATCCGGCGGGCTATGTCGGTAAACTTTAGTTCTCTTACGGATTAAATCATTTCTGATCTTTATCCCTAAGAGAGACCCCGAGCATAGCTCGCTCCATTGCGCGTTGAGTGACTTTGAACTGTGAACCAATCCCGCAGTCAGTGTCCATGTGTCTCAGCTGCGATGTAAGTACGGGAGGACGCATGCTCAAAGACTTTTGTCTTTAAGCATTCGGAATTGTCGACGTGAAGACCTGACGTAACTTGCGAATGCCGCCCAGCCCAACTGAATCCTCCTACTAGCTTCCCTCTCGAAATTGTGACGGCCAAGTTGGATGGTTTGGCCCAAGTAAACGTATTCTTGCACAACTTCGAGAAGGATGCCATCGACGCATATCGGTTGTGGCATGACATGGTCATTGAACATGACTTTTGTCTTGTTCAAATTCATGCCAAGCCCAACTCGTCGGGAGGATTCATCATTCATTCATTCTTCATCATCATCAGTTCATTAAACGTCCCCACGGAGGGGCACGAGCCTACCCATATAGGGTGAATAGGCCTTAGTCGTCCACGCGGGCCTAGTGCGGATTGGACGACTTCACACATAACCTTCGAATCTCTTCGCAGGCATGTTTTCCTTCACCGTAAGAACGTCGAATAACGTCCATATATTTTCGAAAATTCGAAAAAACATTGTATCGTGTCGGGATTTGAACCTCAGCCCTCCCGGTAGGAAGGTGACAGTCCACACCATTGAGCCACCGACGCTCGTAGTTAGTTAGGCGTTTCTTGCATGAACTTAAAGAGCAGTGTAGGTAACCTTACCCTGGTGGCCCGATTTGATAACTTGGTTATGGTGCCGGACAACTGATGAATCTTGGATGCTGCAGATAGGTCCGCTGTGAACATAGACTTTAATGGCAATGATGATTCAATATTTCAATTTTTAAAATTATATTCTAGACACATTAGAAAAAATATGCAACACCGGCGGTTAAACGGTTAAACAATAATAAAGATATGCAATAGTAAAACAACCTTGATTTATGCATGGCTATTCATGCATGCTTGACAACACGCTTTATCTATATACAAATGTGTAGTTGTAGTATTTATGTATTAATATCTGATAACACATTTTATTGTCATAATTTCACTAATTCATTAGTCTAATACACAAGTCCCTTGAGCTATTCTCGTGTTAACGCCTTCCTAAGATTAACGCACCGTGACATAATATTTAAAACTGTAACTGGTGGTAGGTAGAAAGGACAAAGGAAAAACACAACGCACCAGTTCCATTACCGCTTTATCAGCAAACAGCAAAGCGCGGCTCAATCAAAACTTTTAATGGAAAACACCCTTATCTGTAACATACAACGTTGGCAACGTGCGTATCGATTCGTCTGGATGTAGGTCACAGGCTCGGGTCAAAGGTCACGGGTAGGTCACCCGGCCTGTCACGTAAATAGTCTGAAGATTCGCCCTCAAGGAGACGACTTTAGCATGCCCTCTGTACTTTAAACACGCTAAGAGTGCCCGTTATATACAATGTTGAGTATAATTGCAAGCGGGCCTGAGGAACTATGATAGGTTTTAGAAATAAGGTTTACTCCGGTCATTTTATTGGACCTTTAAGATTGTCCCTCTCGCTCTAACGTGGCTTTTCGCTACACTTTACACGCTCAACATATTTTCGTTGAAGGTAACAAACGTACCCGAAAGTAGGGCAGGCCTACGGTGACACGCGGAGGTCGTGAAGGTCATTTGCACGCGTCCTTACGTACATATTGTTTTTGAAGAATACAGGTTAAAGTTAGTGTTTCGTTAAATATGTATATACTTTTGTACAAGGACATACAATAATTTTAATTATTGTAGCTTTTAAAATATGATAACAGGAATGTAAATATGTAGTTAAAGATACTTTTTTTATGAATCACAGTTCCTTTTGAAGACTTGCTTATATCTAGCTGACTAGGTGCCTGGGCTAGTGACAGCTGAGGTGCTTCCTTGCTAGCATCATTTACTATACGTAATGTTATAAACCAACCATTGTATCATGGTATGAGGCGGTGGCGCAATGGTGTGGACTGTCGCCTTCCTGCCGGGAGGGCTGAGGTTCAAATCCCGACGCGTACCAATGTATTTTCGAAAATATATGTACGTTATCCGACGCTCTTACGGTGAAGGAAAACATCGTGAGGAAACCTTCATGCACGCCTGCGAAGAGATTCGAAGGTTGTGTGTGAAGTCGTCCAAGCCGCACTGGGCCCGCGTGGACGACTAAGGCCTAATCACCCTATACGGGTAGGCTCGTGCCCGTCGGTGGGGACGTTTAATGAGCTGATGATGATGATGATGATTGTATCAATGTATTGCTATGAGTGCAATAAACCATTTTTATTATTATTATTATCTATTAAATGGTAGACGCGGTACTAAGTCTGTCGTCTAGTAGACTTACCATCACAGGGCCAGATATCGTCCCGTGATTTCTGTCTAATTCCTTTGGTTCACGCAGAGAAGTATTTGATATTGGTGAGGTCATTTTATGTAAAAACATCCTTATGACTGACCGACCGAACCCAATAATGACGATTTTGATACTGCGCTTTAATGCTTTCAACAACTATTATGTGCTTTCTCTGTGACTTACTCTTACTCGTGACGTAACATCATCAACAGCTCATTGAACGTCTCCACTGAGGGGCAGTAGCCTACCCGTGAGGGTGTTAAGGCCTTAGTCGTCCACGCGAGGCCAGTGCGCTTTGGTCGACTTCACACAAATCTCTTCGCAGGTGAGCCGAGTTTCCTCACGATGTTTTCCTTCACCGTAAGAGCTTCGGATAACGTACATATAATTTCAAAAATTCGAAAACACATTGGTACGTGGCGGGATTTGAACCTCAGCCCTTCCGGTAGGAAGGCAACATGGCACACCATTAAGCCACCGACAACATCAACAATTGAAACAACTGAAGAATAATTATTCATGATTGTTGCCGAATGGTCCTTTAATATTTTTTCAAATTAATATTATTATTTTACGTGTCGAGAAATCTCCAGAGATCCTACTTAAACATAGTATACTTAGTCGGTAGCATAAATACGTTGCTAAGTTGATTGTTCAATATAAACTTGAACACACATTATACTTTACCAAACACACCATCTGCTGATTGTTCCTCGCGCCACTATTTATGTTTAAACTATAAATTTCTCCCTTCTGTTTTGCAAAACAGAAACCATTTCCCTAATTGAATTTGTTGTTTTGGCTCTTGTGGAAAATTGGCTTTGTGCATTCATAGTGTTGAGCGTGAGAAAGTGCACAGACGTTTACAGCAAAGCACATCCAGCGTCTTATTTATAAAATGAATATAAATTTTCATAGCGATCAACCGTGTTGCGCTTTGGACGATCTCGCCTCGCAATGTCGGTGAATTGTTTTCTTAAGTAACGAAACTGGATATTGTTAAAGTTTTATCAAGTTTTTGTTTGGAGATTGCGCGGTGTATTCATTTTTGGCTCGATGAAGCGAAGGGATCAAAAATGAGGCTAGTGTAAATTGGAATCATATCGTGTTCTATTAAAACTACAATTTGAGCCAAACTGAC
>PQWD01007079.1:26520-54470 GCA_019425675.1 Leucinodes orbonalis
GAACGATTTCTGGTGTGTAGTTTTTTTTTATAAGTACGTCATAAACGATGAACCACTATTTTTCATATTAAAGCCTAAGTAAAAAATAATTTTAGATTTTGTTACTTGCTGCTGCTTTTTTTGATAGTGTATTATTAATACAAAAAGTATATGTTAAATCTTTAATGTTTTTGTGTTTCTATCACGTCGCGATCCCCGGTGAGGTTTGCGCTGTTGATTATATTATTGATGTATACTCTTTTCAACATATCGCAGTCCACTGCTGGACATCTTACGCCAGATATCCCGGTCCAACGCTTTCATCATGAAGCTTTCCAATTAATGTATACGATTTAACTATCACCGGTCAACTATTATTGTACACTATGTTACAGTCATCCAACGCATTACGTAAACAAACTGCAACCTACGCCATACCACTGCGAGTTTACTGCATTCGTTCAACGCCATCTAGTGGCGGGAGTGCAGTAACACCGCGGGCATGTTGAGACTTGAGGCCGAGGTGAAGCGTGAATGAGGCGCTAGCTCGGTGTTGTGTCTGCCAGTCTGGTGGTATCGATCCGGCGCCCTCATTTCGACGAGCCGACTGCGACCATCACTTAGCGAAGTCAACACATTACTGGAAGTGACAGCTTTATAGTGCTGGTTTAAATAAATAGTGTAGTAACACTGTTATTAAAAACTTTAACAGAGAATCAACAGGTCAGGTTTGTAACCTTTACAGTTGTCATCAAGAGTGACAGAATGTTAACAAAAAGTTAAGTAATAGACGTTTTATTCAAGATAAACATATTATACTATCATTAAGCTGGATATTGTTACAGCACAATAGATGTGTAACATGTAGTAATAAATACTGTATTTAGGAATCGAAACCATTTTCATCGCAATAATTTCCTTTGAATGTTACTTTACATTTACCGTAGCTACGGGCTTAATTCGTTATGTTATGACTACGGGATCTAGTTCGCAAATTGGTCTTTGATTTAATAGTAATGCGAAAGGCTTACGAAAATAGTTTTCAGAATACGGGTATACAAAATTAACAACATGTATATGCTAAATTAAGTATACTCATAACTCTCATAAGGCAAGATGCTAAATAATAAAATACTACATCGTTTCCAGGCGCGCTAATTCCAGTGTACCTAGTACACGAGGCAGTCGTTTCCAGCCTAAAGACAGCTATTATTGTTAACTGCAGTACAAGATGCGCATTTGAAGCCTACTATATACAAGTATTACCTTGTTAAGTATTATATTTTTTTTGGAAAGATTAAACTATGACCTTATATTGTGACGAACTTAGATAAATAATGACCTAACTAGGTGCAAAATTACTAAGAAATAGTATAGTTATTGTAATATTTAAAAAATAAAATTATTTATTTTGATCATAAGTCATCTTAGAGTACAAAATTAAAAGCACGAGCACATCACTATTTCATTATGACATGTAGCGAGCGAAGTGTTTATTTTATGAATGAAAATTCTGCCGAACTGACGGGCAGACTTTCGCCGCGGACATTTTTTGAGTGAGATTGTGCTAGTTGCACAAAAGTTAGTTTATTGTTTATCTTAGATTTTAAAGGAGATATTTTTATTTCATTGAGGGATCAATTTTCATAAAACTTAATCTAACCGTGAGATTTCACCGGTTTGAAAACAGCCAAGCGCTTGTTTTTACTTCGATTCTGTTCGGTTTCCAATTTCCTTTGAACTTATTTTATACTTTTGCGATTTCCGTCGATTGCGATACCGATATGTTGGGGTAGTTTGTAATAAAATAATGACTTCAATGGTTTCCATTTTCTTCCAAAGATAGAACCCAATGGTTTCTAAATAAAAGTTTTTTTGTTATTTTCAGATGTTTTTCGAAGCGGGCTTCTGAGAGTTTATGATATTTTGGTATAAGAATAGCGGTATAGTACGGTTCACGGAAAGATAACCACAAATGGCGGCCTTATGCGAAAAGAATATTTTAATGGGAGTGTAATAAATTAATAATAGAACAACGGAATACTATAAACGCAAACAAAATATATTTTCCGCTATTGCCGCCGCCGCATCTCCAAAGGGATCAAAAAAATAACTTCATCGAAATGGTCATCTTTCGTGAATCAGAGTATATATTGGTGTATGGTTTAAAATTAAACATAACATCATAAATTGTTCATGTATTTTGAAAGAATGCCTAGAAACATATACATCATCCTGCACACAGGCTTACATTATCACTAAGGCTTAGGTTGCATTATATTTATAACTTGCACAAATTCAATATTTATTTTCCAAACGTAAATTCCAATGTTATTCTTAATTTATAGTTCATAGTACTATTGGATCTTGAATGAATTGACGTAATTTTATTTAAGTTAATTTAATGTTACACAATTTATATTTGACCAGGGATATTACAATCTATTACAATAACAATGAAACTATAACGAACATAAGATATTACGTAAGTTTCTTCATATACATATTGATATCGTAATAATAATGGACGACAGGGTAATGATGTTACTGTCGTGCTTGTCTAACATATTACTGTTAAGGTTGGAAATGGTATAATTTCACAACAGCATATTTTTGTTTAATAAGCGATCTATCATTATAGTAATAAATTTGCTATTCCTGGCTGGATGCATATTGCTTCAATAGTTGGTAATTGATGTTTATTAATTTATTATATTTATCACGTGGTAAATGGGTAGAAACATTTTGTAATCAATCCAACATTTGAAGTTATGTATTAAAGATCAAGCACACTAAACACATAAAGAAAATATTATTTACTTTTATGACAAGTAACGCGTTGTTGGAGAATGGATGTTGTTGCAATATTGTAGACTGAGTTTTCTTCTCGTAATTTAAGCCTTAAGTCTGACCGAAATACTTAGCGCAAAACGTGGAAGACGGATCAGACCCATAATTTAATCTTACCAAATTACCGAATCTCGTCTGACAACTAACCATCATGCTCTGGATTAACGTGGCAGTTCAGGAAAATTTAGTCCAGCAAAGGTCAGTTTGGCTCAAATTGTAGTTTTAATAGAACACGATATGATTCCAATTTACACTAGCCTCATTTTTGATCCCTTCGCTTCATCGAGCCAAAAATGAATACACCGCGCAATCTCCAAACAAAAACTTGATAAAACTTTAACAATATCCAGTTTCGTTACTTAAGAAAACAATTCACCGACATTGCGAGGCGAGATCGTCCAAAGCGCAACACGGTTGATCGCTATGAAAATTTATATTCATTTTATAAATAAGACGCTGGATGTGCTTTGCTGTAAACGTCTGTGCACTTTCTCACGCTCAACACTATGAATGCACAAAGCCAATTTTCCACAAGAGCCAAAACAACAAAATTCAATTAGGGAAATGGTTTCTGTTTTGCAAAACAGAAGGGAGAAATTTATAGTTTAAACATAAATAGTGGCGCGAGGAACAATCAGCAGATGGTGTGTTTGGTAAAGTATAATGTGTGTTCAAGTTTATATTGAACAATCAACTTAGCAACGTATTTATGCTACCGACTAAGTATACTATGTTTAAGTAGGATCTCTGGAGATTTCTCGACACGTAAAATAATAATATTAATTTGAAAAAATATTAAAGGACCATTCGGCAACAATCATGAATAATTATTCTTCAGTTGTTTCAATTGTTGATGTTGTCGGTGGCTTAATGGTGTGCCATGTTGCCTTCCTACCGGAAGGTCTGAGGTTCAAATCCCGCCACGTACCAATGTGTTTTCGAATTTTTGAAATTATATGTACGTTATCCGAAGCTCTTACGGTGAAGGAAAACATCGTGAGGAAACTCGGCTCACCTGCGAAGAGATTTGTGTGAAGTCGACCAAAGCGCACTGGCCTCGCGTGGACGACTAAGGCCTTAACACCCTTACGGGTAGGCTACTGCCCCTCAGTGGAGACGTTCAATGAGCTGTTGATGATGTTACGTCACGAGTAAAAGTAAGTCACAGATAAAGCACATAATAGTTGTTGAAAGCATGAAAGCGCAGTATCAAAATCGTCAAAATCGTCATTATTGGGTTCGGTCGGTCAGTCATAAGGATGTTTTTACATAAAATGACCTCACCAATATCAAATACTTCTCTGCGTGAACCAAAGGAATTAGACAGAAATCACGGGACGATATCTGGCCCTGTGATGGTAAGTCTACCTAGACGACTTAGTACCGCGTCTACCATTTAATAGATAATAATAATAATAAAAATGGTTTATTGCTCTCATAACAATACATTGATACAATCATCATCATCAGCTCATTAAACGTCCCCACCGACGGGCACGAGCCTACCCGTATAGGGTGATTAGGCCTTAGTCGTCCACGCGGGCCCAGTGCGGGTTGGACGACTTCACACACAACCTTCGAATCTCTTCGCAGGCGTGCATGAAGGTTTCCTCACGATGTTTTCCTTCACCGTAAGAGCGTCGGATAACGTACATATATTTTCGAAAATACATTGGTACGCGTCGGGATTTGAACCTCAGCCCTCCCGGCAGGAAGGCGACAGTCCACACCATTGCGCCACCGACGCTCTCATACCATGATACAATGGTTGGTTTATAACATTACGTATAGTAAATGATGCTAGCAAGGAAGCACCTCAGCTGTCACTAGCCCAGGCACCTAGTCAGCTAGATATAAGCAAGTCTTCAAAAGGAACTGTGATTCATAAAAAAAGTATCTTTAACTACATATTTACATTCCTGTTATCATATTTTAAAAGCTACAATAATTAAAATTATTGTATGTCCTTGTACAAAAGTATATACATATTTAACGAAACACTAACTTTAACCTGTATTCTTCAAAAACAATATGTACGTAAGGACGCGTGCAAATGACCTTCACGACCTCCGCGTGTCACCGTAGGCCTGCCCTACTTTCGGGTACGTTTGTTACCTTCAACGAAAATATGTTGAGCGTGTAAAGTGTAGCGAAAAGCCACGTTAGAGCGAGAGGGACAATCTTAAAGGTCCAATAAAATGACCGGAGTAAACCTTATTTCTAAAACCTATCATAGTTCCTCAGGCCCGCTTGCAATTATACTCAACATTGTATATAACGGGCACTCTTAGCGTGTTTAAAGTACAGAGGGCATGCTAAAGTCGTCTCCTTGAGGGCGAATCTTCAGACTATTTACGTGACAGGCCGGGTGACCTACCCGTGACCTTTGACCCGAGCCTGTGACCTACATCCAGACGAATCGATACGCACGTTGCCAACGTTGTATGTTACAGATAAGGGTGTTTTCCATTAAAAGTTTTGATTGAGCCGCGCTTTGCTGTTTGCTGATAAAGCGGTAATGGAACTGGTGCGTTGTGTTTTCCTTTGTCCTTTCTACCTACCACCAGTTACAGTTTTAAATATTATGTCACGGTGCGTTAATCTTAGGAAGGCGTTAACACGAGAATAGCTCAAGGGACTTGTGTATTAGACTAATGAATTAGTGAAATTATGACAATAAAATGTGTTATCAGATATTAATACATAAATACTACAACTACACATTTGTATATAGATAAAGCGTGTTGTCAAGCTTTATGAATAGCCATGCATAAATCAAGGTTGTTTTACTATTGCATATCTTTATTATTGTTTAACCGCCGGTGTTGCATATTTTTTCTAATGTGTCTAGAATATAATTTTAAAAATTGAAATATTGAATCATCATTGCCATTAAAGTCTATGTTCACAGCGGACCTATCTGCAGCATCCAAGATTCATCAGTTGTCCGGCACCATAACCAAGTTATCAAATCGGGCCACCAGGGTAAGGTTACCTACACTGCTCTTTAAGTTCATGCAAGAAACGCCTAACTAACTACGAGCGTCGGTGGCTCAATGGTGTGGACTGTCACCTTCCTACCGGGAGGGCTGAGGTTCAAATCCCGACACGTTACAATGTGTTTTCGAATTTTCGAAAATATATGGACGTTATTCGACGTTCTTACGGTGAAGGAAAACATGCCTGCGAAGAGATTCGAAGGTTATGTGTGAAGTCGTCCAATCCGCACTAGGCCCGCGTGGACGACTAAGGCCTATTCACCCTATACGGGTAGGCTCGTGCCCCTCCGTGGGGACGTTTAATGAACTGATGATGATGAAGAAACGCCTATCGGCCGCTTTATATATTAATAGACCATCATTAATTTTAATCAAGAGGTGCCTTAGTAACTATTACAAAAAAGCTTTCAATGTTATATTTTTGTGACGTGTCTTTCATGCTGAATATCAAAACAAAACCATTCTTAGCGCTACCTCTCTTTTGATTACAGTTCTAAATATAATACTTTGAGCTAATAAAGCTCTCAAATCTTAGAAGGTACATTTCATGACATAGGTAGTATAGGAAAAGGTAATTAATTATCTATTATTTTCCTCATTAAGAAATCCACTCATTATGTTACGAAGTCTTTAAAGTATATTGCAGATTACTACTAAACTTATTATTTCAACGATCACATCGAAAGTAACACTTGTTTAAAAAACATTAAGTCATTTTTAATGAGAATTGTAAAAAAATATGCCCAACAAAATTCACTGTTAACGTTTTTGTACGTTTCCCATTTATTTATTTTTTAATTAGATCAATTTCATTGTCTCTTTTTTGTTTTTATAATACGGACACTTCATCAAACCACTCCAATCATCACTACCTACTCAATTATAAATACTAAATATACTCAATATCTGTCATGTGCCTCAGAATACATATTACAAGGGCGTATCTTATAGCCGTATTTAAACGATCTCAGAAAAAATATTTGGACACCAAACCAACCAATCCCTAAATGATGCGCGGGATGCCCGAATTGATCTGGCATCCTGCGCATTCTTCGAAAATCACTTTGTTGGTGTATCAATATTAATTCCATTACTCCAATACCAGTACTAAATGATTATGATTGTAATATTTTTGCCCAAATGCATTGATCTCAATTAATTAAAACTTATAACAGTGATGATGTGTGAACCAGTTTTAAGGCCAAATTCGATGGGGCCTCTCATATATTTCCCAATACATAATTGTTATTCCGATGTCTGCGGGGCCTCTTTATGAGTCATAAGTCGAAGCAGTCAGACCAGTCGAATATTTGCCTTAATACAGTTCTCCTGTTTTTGATCAGCACCATCGGTGGGAAAATCCGAATTTCTCCGAATTTCGAGAAATTTCTGTAGATTTGGATTGTGTTTTGTTATTATAGAGCTAAATGGTTCTTTATTTCAACGAAATAAATATTGCGGAAGTTTTAAGCCTTTCACTATCAAAAAAATATGTGTTATGCTTAACAGCGTAGAAGCTTACAATAGTACGAATTCAAGTAGTATGAATTTCAAAAATAAATATCTAAGTATAATAATAGCAAATTTAATTTGTGCTTTTGAAATAATTATCATATCATAACATTTGTATGTCTTGTTTGTGCAAACGCGTGCAAACCTTAAGATTTTTTGGCGAATTTAACACAGTTATAAGATTGAAATTTTTATTATTTTAAACATTACATCGCAATGACTTTCATGAGTATATAAATTTATACCTATGAAATATCCTATGAAATATTTTAGTCACAAAATACTAAGACTGTTTGAATTTAATTTTATTAAGACAATAAAATTAACATTTAATTGTTTATACTAGATAAAATATATCATCTAAGAGTAATATAAAGATCGGGAGTTGAATCCAGGTATTTTAGCAGCCTTGTGGTCTGTATCCCTAACTCGCTCCAGCTGATGAAGGTGAAGTGGTGGATGAAATCACAAATGTCTATCGCGCAGCCGCAGTCACGCATCTTCGGGTAGGTCAGGCTCTTGCTCTAGGAAACTGAAAGTGCGCGAACCGGTTCAAGTGCACCGACGTGACCCGGTCGCCTCGTCCGGATACCGGGTAGAAAGTAACGTAGAACTGAAAGTTCTGCAGAAAACACTGAGTGTAAAAGTTCTGTTGAAACAAGATTTCGCTAGTCCGATGTCTTTCCAGCCCTTCAAATTAACATCAGCGGAAGATCTCAAAATCAGTTAAGTTTTCCATAAATATCTAATCTAATAGGTACTCTATTAGATATTGTTAGTTGTAAGATACGAACTATTTAATTTTTTCACATTTGCTGGATTTTTTGTCTAAACAGGTGTTTAGTGTGTTTGAAGTTGTTGTTGTAAAATCCATAAACACAATTTTTATCCACTGACGGACTCTTGAATCTACGTCAGCTGTAAATGTTAAGTAGATTAATGTATATATTCAGCGATTGAAATTCGCTATCCGTTAAGTCTTTCCTGAAGCAGATTCAAGGTCATGCAACTCAACAAACTGAAGTAGGTAAGCTTGAGTTGACTTTGTGGCAAAAAAATACTATTAAGTCAAGTATTGTCACAACATATTATTCTTTTGTAGAAATAATTAATGTAAAAAAGAATTAAGCAAAGTAATAATTTTTATTCAACGTAGACGTAGGTCGCTGGTGGAAGCTGGATGAGAAAGGCGGAGGACCGGGATGTCTGGCGCAAAATGGGGGAGACCTATGTCCAGCAGTGGACTGCAATAGGTTGAAGAGAGAGAGAGAGTAGACGCAGACGAAGGTTGCAAAATACACCGCAGAATCAATAGTCAGGAAACTTATAAAGGTAGGCAATAAATTTGCAAGAAAAGCGCTTGTTTACGAATGAGATCTCTTTCCAAACTCTCTCTCTTTCAAACATTTCGCTAACCCAATTCATTAAAATAAATGTTTCCGTGTTTATTGAAAAAGGGCAACTTAAATTTTAAGACAATTTATATTTAAAGTTTGTAGGATCATTGGCAATATGACAAAGTTTTCGAGATACTTAATGAGAAACATTAAAATAGTAAGACACAGAAAAGCTCTTTTTGATGAATTTCTTAAACTTTTCATACTTGGATGTTTGTGTACACTTTTAGAAGAATTCCGTAATCCACACAAAGGGAAAGGAAAGTTTATTTCGAAAAGCTCAAGATTTTCATGAAAAGGTTGTTGGTTGAGTAAACCCGATATCCCTAGAGGACTGGCCGAAAAAAACAACCGAGCACTCAGAAGATATAAATAACACTTTCGAAGAAATAGAGAAATAGGCACATTTCACCTTTTGTCACTGATATGCCTAAACAGCGTAAACAGTCTGTGAAACCCAATATGGCACCTTTGACGTAATTGACACCATCGACATCGTTACCCATTCCTGTCAGATGTCCATTGTCGCTTCGTCAACCATCATAAAGGGTGTTAAGGAATGTCTCGGTGCGGATTTGTCAGTCATACCCAGCATGCCTTTCCAATAACGTCAGAATAGGGTTTCTGCGTGATGGATATGTTATGAAGGGTGTTTTAAAAGAATAATACCACAGTTATTAGGCATCTTTTATAAATGAATAGGTTAGACAATATTTTTGATAATAAACCAAAAAGTCTTCTAAAGATGGCCAATGTCTGCATATTTATCTGGATTCATTGAAAATTTTAACGTTATTATTTATTTATTCTTTATGCACCAAATATAACAGCACAAAGGCGAACTTAATGCCTAGAGGCATTCTCTACCAGAATACGTACGTAGTACGTATCTTACTTTTTATTTGACATTAGATTTTTTCCGATCGTCATTTAATCTTTGATCGTCAGACATGATTTCATTACTTATTTAGGAACAATAACACATCGATTATTTTATTAAATTGTGTGTTTTATTTTGTTATTTGCCATAAAGATAACGCTAATTTTGACGACCATGTGATGTAATGGTCGAGACGTCGGTTACTACACCAAGGTATCTGGGTTGGATCCTCGGGTAGTACAAACATTTGTGTGCATGAACATGCCTGTTTGTATTGGTCTGTGTGCTTGTATGTAAAACATGTATGTATTTACAAAAAAATATATAGCCACTATGTTTATCCGTTGTTTAGTACTCATACCACAGGCTTCACGCTTAACTTGGGGCTAGATGGCGTTGTGTGAATGTCAGTGGATATTTATTTATTGTTGTGGCACATTTGAGTGAAATTTGACCATGATTTATACCACGAATTTCTGTCAGGCCTTCGAAATCCATCTAATCTGTACTTGTATTAAAAGTACAGTTTAATAACAACTCAGCCGTCAACATCTGAAGTTTGGCCTTGGTTGGGAGACGTTTTAGTCAATCTCATTATTGACACTAAGTACATATCTGATGAAAATATTGACACGAAAGTATCTAGTATTTTCATCAGGTGATTAGTTTAATACTGTTATTTATTACGTATTTGTTTGCATCGACGAAAAAAAACACGATGTTGTCAGTTATTTCATAAAAATATTTATCTTCATGTATTTCAGATTCTATCATCGAGCCCAAGTTATTCTATATTTAAAAACGTATCAAGAAAATTACTCTTTAGTTTCTATTAATTGTGCTGGTACAAGTATGCCTCTGTGTTAAGTCTATTAAATATTAATATTTTTATAAGCATGTATCTGATTTTTTTAATGTAGAAGTACTTATATTTATTATCTATGTGTATCTTTCGTTTATTTAACCAGAGATCTTTGTTTATACATACATGCTCACTTTGTCCCTGTCTCAGAAATGTATATATAAATATTTTTGGGGAATAATACCATTAGGAATAAGCAGGACTTTTATTTAAATCAAATATAAATTGTTCACTTGTGTAGTATGTTTACGTATGCATAAATAAATAATTAACAAATTATGTTAAATAAAGACATTTAAAAGAATCTACTGATAGCTAAATATTCAATATTACCAGAAAACACAGGCGCCAACACGGCATAAACATCGCCATTCTTGCACCAAACGAAATGTAAAAAAAGGTTATTAACGACACAGTGGCTGCTGATATCAGGAACCGCCATCATTTTATGGTCAGGGATATCAATGAAAATGACCGCTCTTCAGTGCATTAGATAGAAACACTCAGCAAGATTTATACAAGGTTGGGTTATCAGCAAGGAACATTAACAGATTGTCCCCGAAGCACACCAGTTTGTCAATGGCACTGGACGTGTGGCACTGTTTAGATCTCTCTTCTTTTGTGAAACGCCTTATCTTTATTAAAAACATGTTTTTTACAGAGTTGTTTGTCTTGATAATTTTCCCGAATATTTGTGTGCAAATCCTGTACGGAAATAACTATGCGATTCTCGAACTGACATGTTTTTTATTATACCTACATAATACTCATATTAATATCATCAATGAAATAGGGATTGCAATTGCGCTGACTTATATTGCAAAATCGTCTTACGTGAAAATATTTAAAACACTCCAAACGACTAGAGTTTAATATTTTTAAAACCATCGTAAGAAATCGTAATTTTAAATCTTGTTGACAGTTGCGGAAAGGTTGTTGGTAAGCACTGACTGGTCCAACGGTCCAAAAGAAAAAGTTCTTTGTTCTTTCGCATAATGTTTTATTGTTTGCGTTCAGTAGGAGTTCATGCTAATTAATTATGCTAAAATGTTTTTAATTAAATGTTCCGAGCGGAAACGTAATTAAGTTACAAGTTTCGGGCGTCAAAGTATAAATTATAATTTTATAATTGATGGGAGGTGCGCATTGTTTTCTTGTGATGCTATGAGAGATTAAGTATATTTAAATAGTATATATGTATAGTGGTATGTAATAATAAAATGTTTTAATTTTATTAGTTAGCAACCGCACAAACCATCGAAAAAATCGGAAGTTCCCTTCAATTTGAACTATACAGTCAACTAAGTAGACAGTCATAAATGTAAAATAAGTATTTATTTATTAAATCATTAAAATGATAACTACTCGAGAAGAAATACCAGCCATACTGGTGTAAGTCCGCCACCAGTTACAGAATTTTTTATTAAAGTAGGATTTAACAGAATCTGTTAACAAAATTAGTACGTTTGATTAGTGAAACCATCTTTGGTGCCTAAATAGAACAAGCTCTCAATTTTGTTAATTTACTACACATTATTATGACATTCAGCAACGACAACTAGCTCCATATAAAGCGAGGAGCTTGTTATTATGGTTATAAATAGCAGATACTGTCTCTCTCTCCCTTCAACCTATCGCAGTCTACTGCTGGACATAGGTCTTCTCCATTTTGCGCCAGATATCCCCGTCCTCCACTTTCCTCATCCAGCCTACACCAGCGACCTATTGCAAGTCGTCGGTCCATCGAGCCGGAGGGCGTCCTACGCTACGCTTGTCAAAGCGCGGTCTCCACTCTAGCAGATACACATACTTATTTTTTTTTAAACAAGTACTTATTTTATTTGAATAACATAGAAACACCCTAACCATTACAAACAGACCTGTTCATACACACAAATGTTTGTAATGCCCGGGAATCGAACCCAGAACCCTTGGTGTAGTAGCCGACGTCTGGATCTCGATCTCAAAATTTTGCGAATGAGACTGAAATATGATGCTATAAGCGAAATTTTAATTAGCAACTTTGGGGCCCAGGTAGGTTATGCTGGTTGTATTAGCGTGTAAGTTGCTGAACATGTTTGCACCAAACAGGAGTACCACCACTTTTTGTAGAGGATGTTAAATAAAGCCCTCTTTACTTATTCAAATTTCTTAAGCGTAAATTAAACTCTGTGTTACGTGTACACACCAGAAATGAAGAGGCGTCGTCCTTATTCTAGGGACGGAAAAGTTTGAATAAAACGTTTCTCAAATTAATTTGAACAAGAAGCGAAGAGTCCTTTCCAAATTATTGCCACGACTAATTGCCTAAATATAGTAACTGGCACTTTCGCACATTTAGCTTTAAATAGATTGGGCGGTCTGTCCTTAACTATTTTGGATGAAAATATAACAAAAATTAGAAATAATTGTATATCACTGATTGATTCTGGAGGATACTGCGTCTAGGCAAGCGTAGCGTAGGGTTCCGTCCGGCACTCGTATCATATTCTTTTTTATGTTGCAAAGTGTACAGGATGGTCAGAACGCTCACCTCATGGTAAATGATGACGCCTGACCATGACAGAGTGGCATTGAAGGAAACCAACAACTGATTGACAGTTATTATTCTCCATCAATGCCACACTGCGTCCATCACCCGAGACAATAGATGTTTGGTCTCTTACCCGTTAATTTCACTAGCTACAATGTTCAGCAGTGGACTGCAACAAGTTAAAGTGTGAAGAGAGGAGTGTGTGATACTAAAAAGCCGAAGAAAAATTGCGAAACCGTTAAAGGACCACTAGGATCTACAAAGCAATGATATTACATATAATATAGACGGATAATTTAAGCGTTAGCATATATTATCTGCTGGATTCAATGGATGTCACTTATCACTGCGCTTTTGAGATCCAACTGTTCTAAATAAAACAATCTAATAGACCTAGTATGAAACCGTATTACCTTTTAGATTATACTTACTCCTGCGTTACTCATGTCATGGAATTGTCATCATATAAAACGGAAATGGGCAGTACCGAAACAAAACGGTACGTTTATAGTTTGTTTTGCTCTATGTATATAATTTATGTATCGTACTATATCTAAATCTGATTGTTTTGTTAGAATAGGAAACTGGAAATGGCGTGGCCTTATCTGACTTTTAATTTATGGGCCACATGATTTGCTAAATTTAGCAAAAGAATAAGCATTTCTAAGGCACTGTACTTCTAACTTTCTATTGAATAAGTTTTCACACTATAAGAAGTAATAATTTGTTTATATAAGTTGTTAATTTTAATTTTTACTTACGAGTATCTTACTTCACAACACCATCATTAAAAACTATCAAAATCTAGCAATTTTTGCTAGCGATATTAGAAACTTTTCTAATTCCCTATCGTATGTATGTTCCTTCAAGCCTAAGTGATTTTGGTATACATAACATAGATAGCCCTTTACATATACATATTTATATGCCATTGAAAATCACCAGTGTGGGTGTTGAGTGAGCGTACATGACGATACACTCGACAAGAAACACCTGGATGTATGTTTTCAAAGTCAAATGCGTTTTAAAGGATCAAGTTATGAATTATTGAATCTATCAAAGGTTTCTGACGCATTCTGCATAGGATACAGTACAATACAGTTCGATATATTACCATTATTTTGGGTTTACAATGAACTCAAAGTCACTGATTAGAGTCGGGAAAAACAAAACATGAATAGGTACTTTGGTTCGTTATATAAAAATCATGTACCCTATTTGAAATTTAAAGTTACATGCACGGCTTAATGTAGATCGGTCCGTAAATAGACATTGCTTTTGTTTTTGAGAGGCACCAAATCTATTCTACATTACGCTTCCTTGTACGTGTGATGAACGTGAAGTTATACAGTGTTTTTAAGGAATAAATGCGTTGTGAACAACATATTACCTACAACGTTCTTACATTCGAAATAAGTTTGGTTATAAATAATACGGGATATACCTTGATATCCTATGACGTCATCATTACGATATTTAGTTAACAGCTTTGAATTGTTATCTTCCAAACTTGTTCAGCACGTATTAATGACTTGAGCCTTGCTTATTGTTAAAAACAATATATCCACTGGAGGGTGAGGGTCTTAGATAAACAAAAAACTAACTAGATGTACAATCAAGAAGAAATATCAACCAAAAATGACCGAGCCGATTGACACATAGCACACTACTATGTCACTATGACATGTAGCGAGTGACGAGATTATGAATGAAAATTGTACCAACTGACGCGATGGACAGACTTTTGTGTTCTTTAAGGACCTAAACTGAATAAACACTTTTCATTTGCCGCAGACACTTTTTGAGTGAAATGGTGTATTTAGTTAGTTTATTATTTAGCTAAGGTTATTTAGATAGATATACTATGTTTTATTGTACTTACCATTAAACAACAAAAATATTTTTTTCAGTAAAATACATCTCTGTTAAAAAAAGGTATATAAATATGTTTATCCGTTGTTTTGAACCCACACTACGAGTTCCTTAATTAAATTGGAGTTAGATAGCGCTGTATGCACGTCGGTGGATATTAATTGTATTAAACTATCGCACACAGTTGTTAATGTTAATACGATTCACATCTCAATTATGAAAGTTATTAAAGCAACCACAACAGTGCAATTACAAAACCAGAAAACAATAAAACACGGTAAGTGTTAGTAAGAGCTACATCCACTTTCATTTAATAACTAGTAAGACGCTAGATTGTGGATGTTGCCGCTAATGAGGCTCGTTGCATCTGAGCAAACCAGTTGCGGATTTCTCCTATTTAGTGTGACCAGGCGTTTGCTTTTTTCATACTCGCACTTTGTTCTTTATGGGATATGTTTCTAAGCAAGAGTCTTTGTAGTATTTCTTTTGGGACCGAACTCTATCGCATCTTGAAGTGAATCGTTCTAAAAATACTACGATACGATACGATACGATACTGTGGATGTCACATAAAAATAAAAGATAACAATGTATGTTTCTTCACTTACTTCTGCAGCTATACCACGGCTGGTTTGATACTTTCACCAAAGAAATAAATCAAAATCAAAGTTCGGAAACGCGACCTGTTAAGTTAGTAAAGTGCGTTGTGCGTGTAGTCGGGTCGCCAGAACCTTGTTCACTATAACGCAAGATAAACAGGACAGTTGAGGTTGGTTTGGTTCCTAAAAGACGACAAGGATCTCTTCAACTAAACAATGCACTGCTAGACATAGTTCTCCCTCATTTTGCACCAGATATCCCGGTCCTCCGCTATTCTCACCCAGCCTCCACGAGCGACCTCTTGCAAGTCGTCGGCCATCGGGTCGGAGGGCGTCCCACGCTGCGCTTGCCATGACGTGGTCTCCTCTCCAAAACTTGTCTGCTCCCAGGATGTAGGATCCTTTAAATCTCACTAAATATAAACTTCTTCACTCTCATAGACTTTTATTTGCATTAACTAATTTTGAATATGTTGAAAACTAAATATGCCTAATAGTCACACTAGTACGCAAGCGGTACGCATTCCTGTTTTCTCCGATCTACGCTCGCATCTACCGCCAAGGCATGCGCGGCCCGCGATAACCCGGACGACCCACGTGATGCCTTCTGTGGAAAAAACATTATGTTCACGCGCCATTCCAACGGTGAAATCGCTTCTGCATTGTTCGAAGTACCTGCCTTTATAAGGGTATACGAAATTCAACGTGTCGCTTCACGATAATTGAGTGCTGTCATTCCAGTTGCTTTATAGTCTTGGTGATAGCTGCTGCCTGAGTGCCAACGATGTTGTTCGGTGGAGAATCATAATTTTGTTTTCAGAAAACTTATTTCAGGATTGTTTTTTGTAGAGCATGAGGTAAACGAGCATACGATTCATCTGATGGTTGGTGAAACTGCCGTACATTAATATTGTAAATACTCGTACTAGAGTAGCAATAATGTTATAACAGCCCTTTGAGTGAGAGAAAGCGCTTTTTCATAAGGAAAAAGCAACTTAAAAATTCAAAATCAATATACGCTTGCTTAAGCGTATATTGAATATGTTCATAAATTCATAAGTGCTTACTTATGAACGTCAAAATTACAATAAAAATACAAAATGTAAAACGTTTCAATTATTTCAGTGAAACAAATATGAATTGTGACAATTTAAAGAGCGCTTCATTGGTTTTGACCTGCTGAGACAGAAGCACCAAAAAAAACGCAAAGTTAAAGTCTTTTTAAAATTTTGATGTACAGTATTGAGCGTCAGTGGGCTCGTGAAGTAGCCGAGCAGTTTCAGAATATGGCTTTTTATCATACATATTGATTTTATAAATAATAGTTTATATTAAGTATTAACTCTTCTAGAAAGTTTAAGTCGAATTGTATTAAATGCAAGATGGTTTAATGGGAGTTGTCTAAACGTCAGGCCACTTGGTTTCATTCCAACGCGGGTTAAAACATTGGAAAACCATTACTTTTGTTCTTTGGATATTCCATTGCATCCACAAGCACGAGTATTATATCTATATTTAAAACTTTATTTGGTGCATGATATCAGATTATCCGAATCCATATCCAGATTAAGCTATTAGGTACCATAACGAAGATAATATAAAAACGACCTATTAAATCAAAATACTGTTTATATATCGGCACTATTTCTTATAGGTTCATAAAATGTTTGCCATACAAGTTAGACCCCATATTACCCACCCGAAAGTTTAATCAAAGGAAAACCGTATAAAATTTAGTCGATACTGGACACGTTCCTCACGGCAACCTTAGTGAATTCGTCATTACCTAGTGTCTTGAAACATACAGAAAATGATCTAATATTGGAAGCTGCGTATGGGATTTCCAATAATTTAAGATAACCTTTGCTTGTATGAGTTACTCATCTTATCTATACATGGGCCTATCTAATAGGGATCACAAATTATTAAATGATTAATTATCATCTCACTGCGGAACACAGGCCTTCCCGCACAACAAAGCTATGGGGATGTAAGTATGGCTTATGAATATATGCAAATGATTACATAAATGTTTCGGGATAATTAGCGTAGAAGCAGAGTTGTAACTACGCAAGCTTTTTAAAGCGATGAACTTTTTATTTGTTTAAAATGTTATGATAGTCCTTATAAAAGTTCACATATTCTTTACATTCGGTGTATTTTTAATTTTAATTGTTATTGTTAATCAAAACAAATGGCAGGGTTTTTTGGATGTTAGAAACATACAAAAAAAAAAAAATCTTTAGTGACGTATTTTTAAGATAAATGTTTTATTTTTATAATTCCATAAAAAATATTTCACGAATTCCGAGATTACAAAACAAAACACCTATCTATAACCGCGGTCGCATAAACAACGCCTCTGCGGAAGTATGTAGGACGCTCGCCGCCCGATAGCTTATCTTAGTAGGTTAACAACCTATTGGCTGTATCAATGCAATCACGGCTCTTATCGCCCATACTTCACGTCTTTGAAGACGGCTGTGCATTATTTTGAGTTGCAGTTTGTTTATATCACACATATTTATAGTTTTAGGATTTAGATTGGTTGCGTGAATTATTAAAGCAAAGATCTAAGTCATGGTGATAGTAGCTTTTACTATGAATCCGAGTATAACTACTCGGCTAAATATCTCCAATAATACAAGACTGATTCCAAAAAGAGCTCAAAGCGAAGTTGCTCATTATTGCCGTAAATATGTTTTTACAGTTACTCGTACCCCTTGAAACATGGTAATTCATAAATAGCCTAACTATGAAGATTTACTAAATTCGCGGTTTTACTACGAAGAAAATCAAGGTTGTGTGTGAAGTCGGCCAATCCGCACTGGGCCCGCATGGATGCCTGAGGCCTCCCTATACGGGTAGGATCTAAACCCCTCGGTGAGGACGTATAATGAACTGATAATGATGATACCAATATCACATATGACTACCAAGTAATTTGATGCATGTAAAGCAATAAATGTCTAGAATGAATGAAAATCTGCGATTAAAGTAAAACAAATGTCAGAATTGCATGTCCGCGGGCAGTTACGATAGCGATCTTGGACGGTGAATAAAGAAAAAATCCTTAATTGGAGTAGAATAATGATAAATCTTATATGGTTAATTAATCGGATTCAGTCATGACAGTTTCATTGCACAAGGCTAAGTACATATATTGTATATTACTTGTATAAGGCGTCTAAAAATATTTGCCTTAAGTACTTAGAGTATGTAGTACTAATTAAACAAATCATTTAATCTCCCAATTACATGACATGTTTAATAAAAAGAAAACAAAGGTAACCACAGGTTCCAAATGTTTCAGTAGATTTCTCTTCATCCTTTCACAGTTCACAGCTGGACTTGGGTTTTCCCCATTCTGCACCAGATATCCAGTTCATTCAGCCTTGACTAGCGACCATCCCATAGTGATCATTTCGGTTAAATATCATTACACGTTTAAAGGTTATCTTACGTAGCATAGGCGAGTTATAAATAAATATCTTCATCTTAGAGTATATATAACTAGGTATACTCTAAGATCTTCATATGTACATTTACGCAGTGTCACAATTGATATAAGTAGTTGTACCATTTGTATTAAACGTTCGCCACTTCCCCAATTGAAACAAAGAGTTCGTAGTACGAAAACAAAGGATTAAAATAATTAATAATTATTATACTTTTCTTTTGGACGTATGTCCATGCCTGTCTATGTGTATCTGGAAGACTCCCAGAAAAGACTGACCAATACAAACAAACATTGATACAAACATATCTGTACTTCACCAGGATCGGTGGTAAGACCCTTTTGAACCATAACACTACATACGGAGGGCCCAATTTACAATCCAGGGTTAATCGTTTACACACATAAGGCCGCATGGTAGGTTACGACTATGCTGATGGCAGACTATGTGTTGTATGAAATTTCCTAAAACCATAGCAGTCTCAAGACTGTTTAAGAGTATCTATAGCTTTACACATCAGCGTAGTATCAACAGTAAATCGCGTATCAACTGAAACTATAAATCTTGCACATAACGTGTTTTTACTAGTAGTTATTTGCAAAATATTTTCCCCGATAACAACTTAGTATTTAAACTTGTTAAGTCAAGAAGTACCTCCGATATGGAGCGAAGCACGGACGACGTAATAAAATATGATAGCTCGAGGTAATGCACGATTCACTAGAGCAACCTTTCGTGTTCCTATAAATTCAATCGACAACCTTCCAACAATCATCTGATTTAATGCTCCCGTATCAAAGACGCCGCTGCCTTTTATGGCTTCGTATTTCGTACAATTGAATGGCTGTAACATTTTAGAACTAATGAATTTAAACCCTAGACTGCAGATGGTGGTAAATTTATGAAAAGCCCTTATGTAAGAAAAAAGATTTAATCTTACATTTTGGGTACTCGAATTAAGAAAACATTACATTTTACAACACTTTCGAGGTTTTTAATAAAAATATTTTTATGTAAATTAAAGTCAGCAATTAAGCAAACATTCATCATACTGGTGACTGCTACTGTCGTCATATTGGTGTTGCATACTGGGGACAGTTATTTTTTATGTTACAAGGTGTACAGGACGGTCAGGACGTTCGCCTAATGGTAAGCGATACGCCTGACCATGGTAGAGCGGCATTGATTGAGACCAACAACTGATAAACAGTTAATATTCTCCACCAATGCCTGACACCCGAGACAATAGATGTTAAGTCTCTTATACCTGGTAATTTTACTAGCTACAGTGCCCTCATCACGAAACAATGCAGTACATAACACTTCTACTTACGGGATGATATCTAGCACTGCGGTGGTTCCTACCTAGACGACTCAGTACCGAGTCTACCACTTAGTCCCTTAGTAATAAATCAACCTATCAGGTCTTACCCAAAGAATGGCTATGGGTTTATTGGGCCGAAAGACATCACTTGCGCCAATGTATACGTCACTATTGTTGCAGAAGACAAGAAGAGAATGAACTGAAGTAAATACATGTTCCGTCAAACTCTCCCGCATTTTATTAACATGAAACTCAAAGGTTCTGTAATATGCATATACGTAAAATAATGAAAGTGTTACGTCGCTCAACTTTACGATATGTGAATAAATAAAATCTTTGTGAACAGTTTTTGATTATTGCCCTTGGCGAGTCGCCAGCAGCATATGGCTATCTGCTTTAACCATTGGCATGTATAATATCCTCGATCATTAGGAAATATAATCTACAGAGGATTTCACGTTACATCGAAGAAATATGTATTTGTATAATGATTAAAATTTAAGTGCTTACCAGAGGAGGCGTTTTCCGAGGCGAACAGCGGGGCGGCGTTATAGTCTGCAATAAATAAAAATATCTTTAGTATTGACATTTAAATATACATATAAACGTAAACATTCTGGAATACGCACAACAGCAAAGATAAAATAAATAAACTATACAATAGTTTATTTTTCGGGATCGCCGTTTAATAGTATTAAAACGACAAGTCGCGATAAATTTTTATTATATGAACTATATTAAATCTGCGTTAAGTTTGCTGTCCGATTAGACTATGAAATAGATGGCACGCTTTGTATTCTCCGCGCCAATATTGATACAAAAATAGAAAAGATTACTGGTATAGGTCGCGTGTACTGCAGATATTGTTGTACTACGATATCCAGCCCGTCATATACTTCACTGGTGTGCTTTAATCGCTTGCAATAAGGTTTGAATTAGTGCGGTACTAATATTAAAGTAGAACGGATGGTGCCACTAGCGTGAACGTGAAGCGGGAAGCATTACGAGTACGAAGGCCGCGGGGTAAACGACACTCGCTGACGTTTACGCAACGGAGTTGTTGCTAGACAAACACCAGTGCAAACTGATACATCTAGTCTAACAACACTACAGCTATTAAAGGTCAGCAAATGTTGGTGTTGATGACGCATAGTAATGGCGGCAGTTATAGACACAAATTTTCCGAGGCCTGACATAATCTATGTTTCTACGTGACGCGCTTAAGGGGTTCGTTGTTTGCGACGTCCATCGCACATTTGACACGCTTCGTTTTTGTATTGCGTAACTTATGAAGCATTGAACTGTTTTAAATAAATTAACATTAATAGAAACGTTGGCATAAATCCAGTGATAATCTTTTGATTTCAATGTGGCTTGTAATTAAATTTTATCATGGTTTAATTCTTTGGAAGTTTAGTAAACATTCGCTTTTTAATTGAGCGGCATTCTGTAAACATTAAATACAATTATACCAACGAAATATTAAAGGGGGTCGTACATGCCTTGTTTTTATACACAACTTTGGCAAGTAGGTCAATCAATAGTCGGATATTCCTACTCAATCGTTTTTAAAATCATTAAGTTTTTGATTCATATACTCACTACAACAACTTATTCTGTCACCAAAATTGTAAAAAAGTGACTATCGAGTTTCTTGCCGGCGCTTCTTGAAAAGCCTTCTTTTTCCGTAACTGTCTGGTACTGGTAAATGTCTTTAAAAATATGAACAATAATTGAAGATTCAAAAAGAATCTGTAAAAGATTTATTTGAATAGATATATTTTGAGTGTGGAACAGTAAACAAATATGCGCACGCTAGAAACAGGTTAGGCTATTCGCAGCGCGGTCGCGTTCCCCGCGCGGCGCCGAATGGCGACAAATGACGATCGCCGGCTATGTGGACACGATGCATGTTGATTTGTAGCATTTTAATGTGTTCTAGAATATTCTAACAGATAATGAACGTCCTTACACGTGAATAGTATCAACTAATTTAGTTGTTCAAATGTTATTCTCTTACATACGTGTTTAGGCGACATGCGTGTAACTATCTGAATTAAGTCAACTTATAAAGAGGTTAAAAATATTATAAAGAAAAGCATAAGAAAACCTAAAGTTTTAAATAGTTGAATGAGCAATTTATCCAACTCCAACCTGCCAACCCAAACGGCGCATAGGAATGATATTATTTTAATTGAAAATCTGGTATTGAAACAATTAATTTCTACCTCGTAAAAAACAGATCGTCACGAGTTCTTTCCATTATTGGATTAAACTGTCCTTAAGTTACTTCGAGTTAAGGTTAGATGAGTCTTATTTAGTCTAGGGGGTTTGTCTTATACTTTAAAGCCGGTCCGAGCTTTCGTTGCTACGCAAGTAACGTTACGGGGTAGAACGATGAAGTTTTTTTATGCCTAAGACGTGTCATTCAACTGTATGACTTATCATATTCAACAAAAAAAAAACCTCTGTCACATCAATCATCTGTCAGCGTAGTTCAACAAAGGGATATGTTGGTGCAGCGCGCTAAAAATAATTCACATATATTTAATGAAGGTATCGACCTTTAGACAGCTCGACTGACATTTTGGCAACCGTCACTAATGAACGTCGCCGTACGTTTCGACGGTCAACACAGTTGGTGAGCTATGGACATACAGTAATTATTTTGATGACATCGTATTGGCCGTGAAAGGAATTTATGTACAACTGTTATTGTATGCCGAACATTATCACAAGTAAAGGATCTTATAAGAATTAAATATACCTATGTACTTTATTAAGGCGCTATAGGTCAGTAAGTAAAATAAAAAACCATTAAACCATTTTAATTTAATTATGATGTAACCAATTTCAGAGACATTTCCAGACCTCAATTATTTTTTTATTGTTACAAAGTGCAAAAGACTTTTATATCACGGGACAATATACTGCGGTGGTACGTACCTAGACGACTCAGTACCGCGTCTACCACCTAGTAAACAGGAGTATGCTAGTAAAAGCAATTATAAACAAAAACATAAAATACAATTTAAAGCTTTTGATCATTACATTAGCTTTCTTTTAATGTTTGTTATATACATATAAATATAATTGCAGTGTCTGTTTGTTACATTGAAATAACCATTTTTTTCTTCATACATATATGATTACACGAAAATGAAAAGTGTTTATCAGTTAAGGTCCTTACAGAACACTTATGAATGTCAAATGAAGCTACCACTGGTTCGGACGGTAGTTTTCCACTGAGAAGAATCCAGCAAGAAACTCAGTAAGTAGTTACTCTTTTCAAAAAAATTGTGTTTAGTACAGAATCATATTATTTGTTATTAAAATAATTATATAAATCAAATTAGGCACGAGCCCACCCGTAAAGGGTGTATATGCCTTAGTCGTCCACGCAGACACAGTGATTGGCCGACTTCTCGCACAACCCTTGAATCTCTTCGAAGGCGTGCGCAGGTTGCCCCAATGATTTCCTTCACCGTAACAGCGTCGGATAAACGTACATTTAATTTCGAAATGACATTGGTATATGGCGGGGTTTTAACCTACACTCTCCAGATCTGTGGAGCATGGACTGTTGCCTTTCAATAGTCCACACCAATGAGCCACAGATGCTCTAATTTTTATTATTATTTTTTCATTTAATTTTTTTAAAAGAACCTTGATTACGATTCTAGCGGTTAATAAAGAAGTATCTAAAACATTAGTTTTGCTTTTTTTAACCTATAAAATTTAAATTTGTGCTCATTTATTATTATAACTCTGACCACCCACATGCGTTTTTCTTGTTATGTCTTTCATACCTTAAATAGTCTTAAAGCAAATTAATTTTAAACTTTGTTGTTCGTGAAATTTATTACTTGCTTTTATAATGAATGATGGTAGAACCTTATAAATTATTCATACTTTCGTGGGTTTTACGTTTGCGAAACAGCTTATATTGTTTATCTAAGAAAGGTATGTATATTAATTATTCAAACCATAGTATTCAAGTTGAAGTAATTTTTAATGAGCTATTTATTTTTCCTACAGCAAATTGAAAACTAATACCTGTCCAAACGCCTTTAAAGTCAACTTAGTATCATACTTACCTATAAAGTAATCAATAAAACAGCCAATGAGGGAACATTCTATTAAATTTAGGTCACTTAATCACGTTTGCATTTGAAGTATGTACTTACTGAGCGTGTTACAACACCGAACCTGTATAACGAAGCAGAAACTGTTCGTTTCCAACTTTGCATAGGCATATCAAAGTGACATACTGATCGAGTATTCAGTGGATCGCAGTCAGCTCACTGCCTACATCGGGCGAATGCAAATAATCCACGTATGTGTGAGTGTCGCACACACGTGTAGAACAACACACCTCAACATCGTTGCCCGCGACTCACAATCCGTATACGCATTCGCACACACACACAATCATGTCTACTACTATGCGGCCTCTTCGTTTGAACTTCGCAATAGGTATGTATGTACTTAAATATGTTATACATACATATAAAAAGAAGTGGCACACCAAAGGCAGCCAGTTCATTGACAGCAAGTTTAATTAATATCATTGTTATGTAACATTTGTAGACATGTTTTCTGTGGATAACCACGAAATAAATGTTATTGCTAACGGTCAATGCTCTGGCGGATAAGAACTTAATTACTTGTATATGATTTAAATGACAAGCGATTCCTTTTATTACACAAATTTGTCAGACCGGTAATAGTACTTACACAATTTTTATTTTGTACTATTTTTTGTAAAGCTACAAAGTATATAAGCTTTATTCTCTTCTTTATCACACTATGTGAAAGTTACTTTAAAACAGTAACTACGAGTGTCAGTTACAAATACAAGTATAACACGACGTTTATACTTATATTTGTAAGTCGTTGACGTTTGACCTATTCAATCTTCACTAAAAGACTTCCAATTTGCTATTTCAACTAGATTTTTTAACAGTTCACCGAGTGAAATTTCACAAAACGGACGTTTAATCATATATTAAGTCTAAAAGCTATAAACTTTAAATCAATAGTTAATGTCTTAATTTTTACTATGATAAAAGAACAATTTGGGGTTATTCAATACGATTATATACATATCATAAAAGAAGTAGTTTTCTCTATGACGTAGGCGAATAATTGCGAAAGTTTTTTATTGTTCTCTACAACTTTTAGGTATGTTAATCCGAAAAATCAAATAAATTATAAATTAAATGTAAATTATTTGAGTGCTATTAAAATTTTAAATGTAAGACTTATTCGTTAGGTAGAAACAACAAACAAACATTCCGTTTATTAATTTGTAAGGATATAAATTATGACCGATTTTAGCCACGATTGACAGACACGACTTTGCAATAAGACATTATAAGAACAAAGTCACGAAAGGCTGCATTGCGGAATTGACATTGGTACTACATCCGATACGATCTTTTATCTCTTTTTACTTAAGTAAATATAAACATCGAATTCACATTTGCATATATGATCCACATCATCTCTAGCGTCTAATATAGGTAACCATACTGCTGAAAAAAACCGTGTCCTTGTCCCTTGTATTTTTAGAAAAGAAAACTCCGAAGTATTAAATTGAAAGAGCTAATGTTAGTGTAGACACTCGTACATTATAATATACATAATGACTATGAACACTATCCGTCTTACGCAATAATACACGGTGATAATACCAGTGGCATAAGTACGCTATAAAAACAAACGTATTAAGTAATACTAGAGACCGAAGTTCTCAATGCACTATCTTGTTCGTTTTTCTATTGGTATAATGTCACTGATGTCAGAACGGACGGACAAAAATATTCTAAGGTGACTTCCCGGTAGGTGAGATTGTGAGTTTGCGAGTTGGCAATTTAATAAATCTCTCTCAAATACGAGTCGAGCAGTGAGCTCAACGGACGCTGTGGACAGTAAAGCCTGTTATTTACGCGAAAATAAAATTTTATTACGGCTAGAAACAAAGGGCACTGTGACCAAGGTTGTCTGCACTTTGCAGTCGTTCACTGTTAAGTAGGATTGCCACCTTTTTTAGTGGTGAAATAGTTATTTTATTAAAAATAAATCTACAGGAAATTTAAACTGGAAAATTATTTATATTTCCATATACAACAATATTTTTTCAATACATTTGAAATAATCATAGGAATCTTTGCAATCGATATTCATATTATTATAGATGAACTTTTCTTTTAAATTAAATTAATAGTGGTATTAATTCTTTGATATAAAAAACGCGAAAACTTAATACAGATGCAGTCATAGTATTTTTGGTACGATATTATTTTTTTATAAGATATAGTTGAATTGACTGGTTAAGGTAATGGGTAGCAGATGGATGTCAACTGCAAGGGATCGGTCCGCGTAGAAATCATCAGGAAAGGCCTTCGTTCAGAAGTGGACGTTCGAGGTTGTAATGATGATGATGATGAATAGAATTGACTGAATTATAGTACGATACTATAAACAACAGTACAAGTGACGACCCTAACTGTGAGGGCGGTACGTCTACAAGTTCATACACTCCAAGGGAACTCCGTATAATATGAAGCATATTGCTTGCAATGTTTCAACTTTCCCACATACATCAATAAAATAGTTATTTAAACCTATGTAGAGTCACTGCTATGAAACATATGAGTTTAGTTGAAAATTGTTTGTCTACATAATACATTTACTAATTTAATTACCCTATATACTCATATGATTGTATTAATTTTATATTTGAAGTATTACCTTGATTCTCGTTTCGATACTATTACAATGTATTAGTAATAACTTTATTTATACTCGTACATGAATACGCAATTGTCTGCCTATTTTAAAAATTTTATAATGATATCTATTTTGGCACAAAATGGACAGATAACCTGGTTATGTGGCGGGTAGCACATGGATGTCAACTGCTGCCCTGGGGATCGGTCTCTGTGGAAATCATTAGGGAGCCTTCATTCAGCAGTGGCTGATGATAATGAAAAATAAATTTCATTGATATAGGTTGTACTATAATTGTGATCTGAATTTAGTATGTATTAATTAAGTGATGATATACAAATAAAATAAAATAATAATGAGTCTCAGCGTCACATAAAAACTTCACTAATATTGTCATTACTCAATAATAATAAATATGCAACAAATCTCTAGAACAATTATTTTAATAAGGAATCAATAAACTAGATATTCACGTTCAAGAGAGAAACAAAAACACTCACAAAAAGGATGTATTCATTACATGCAATGATAGAATGGATTAGTGAAGTAACAATAATAAAATAGAAACCCATTGCGATCTTTTAATTATCAGACGGCACAATAACCTAGTAATTGTATTCCTGTATGCAAAAGTGACCTTAACTAATATACGTGAAAAGCTTTCGCATGTACACGGTCGTATTTGAATGATACTGACCTATACCAATGATATATTTCATCCAAGCTTGTGCACTCGACTACCGATGCACGCATGTGAACGAAAACGCATACGTTGCACAAGTGCATGTGTTCACGCACTACCCTTATGTACTTTTCCCCCTTATGTAGAGTTAGGCTTCCATTTCTGCGAAACCCTAGACTACGAGTACTAACGGTTGACGTGAAATTCTGCTATGCTTGCTTTGTTTAATAAGACTGGGGAGGATATGGTGCAGTTAGATAATTTTTAT
>PQWD01007080.1:0-44211 GCA_019425675.1 Leucinodes orbonalis
AGCTGATTTGGTAGGATGCATTCAAACATTCAATGATCAATGGTTGGCGAAACGTTGCATTCAATGCTCAAATTATATGTACAGCATTTAACTTCATAAAAGAAGTACCATATTTGGAAACAGGTTTTGGGTTTCTATAACGGGAATCAAGCTTTAACATGAGCTTTGTAGATTTGCAAGCGGAAAAAAAAATGCTTTTAGGATAACGGTAGGTTGTTATTTGTTACTTTTAATACATGGTTACTCTAAGTAACTAATTACTTATCTATTTCGCAGCTGTGATTTCTTAGCGATTAATAATTACGGTTATCCATTAAATTTGCCATAATATGAAACTAATTTAGAAAGCTATACAATTATCTTTGGTCCAATTTACAAATATTGCATTCATACAAAAAACACGGTTGCTTCGCAAACTTCGTTTATTTATGATATCGTATTGTTCTACTAAGTACTGCCTAAGATATTTAAAAAGGTTTAAAAGCCAAAAAAGAAAAATTTCCATATTTGAAATAATGGTAAACGGAATTAACAGCAAACATATTGGGAACAATATTTTTAAATACTACAAAAGTAGAGAAAACGTACACTTAATCGTACTCTTTATTATCACTCTACAATATCATTAAAGTATTTCATAAAATGACTGATAAAATAAATAATGAAGTTTAAAAAATACTTCCACAAATACATAAAATACGATTCAACTAAACAACCAACCTGGTTGATGCAAGGTATGTAATACACCTTGACGCGTTTCTCAAATGTGAAAACATTGCTGCTACTTACTGCTATTACTAAGTTGTATAATGTTTGTTACAGTAAAATAACTATTTCATAACAGCATGAAAATAGTTACATAAATTTCTTTACATATTACCAAGTAACACACATAGTACATGATTTTATGACTGCATAATAAAATGCAATTATATATAACACATTGCCGCACTAAAGTATTTTTGTCCCAGTAAAAGCAATTTACTTGAGGATAACGTGTGTGGGATGTGAGGACGCTGCCCAAGAGTGCCGTGCCAATTAGAAACACACGTCGTCACTCGTGCCCAGCACTCTTCGGAACCTTTTTATATCTACTGGAACAACAGCTTGATTACCAAATAAATATAAATCTGTGCTTGCCATAAAGAAATCATAGTATAGAACGTTATTAATAATAATGACTACCCGTTTTAATAAGTTGTAGCTAGTGAAATTACCGGGTATAAGAGACCTAACATCTGTTGTCTCAGGTCACGAGCGCAGTGCGGCATTTACCAATAAGTTTTCGAATTTTCAAAATTATATCTACGTTATCCGCACTGGGCCCGCGTGGACGACTAAGGCCTATACACCCGCGTACGGGTAGGCTCGTGCCCCTCGGTGGGGGCGTTTAATGGGTTGATGATGAATAACTGTTTACCAGTTGTTGGTCTCCTTCAATGCCTTATGCCGCTCTGTCATGGTCACGCATATCAGTTACCATCAGATGAGCGTCCAGACCGTCCTGTTCACTTCTTAACATATAAAAAAACACTATAGCTGTTTTCCGAGCTTAAGGATGGAATACATCGAAATGAATTAATATTGTGACTTGGCATAAATAATGCTACAAGTAAAAAGCTGCAAATTGCAATGTGTTTACTTTTTCAGATTCAATGGTGTATCATAGGCGGTACTTAGGGTAGTTATCAGATAGACTGGGCCCTTATTCTGATATTTTTGAAATGTGTCCATTCTATATTGTTCGGTATAGTTAACACAGGTAAGCCAAAGTACTTGCACCAGAAACTTGTGTGGGCCCAGGAGCGCAAAGGTAATCCAAGAAGAGCCTGCACTCACATCCTTGTAATTCCGTTACACCGTACTACAGCACTTCGCGGCTCCTTCAGGTACGCCGCCACACGTTGTTGAAACAATCTCCCGCCTCCTGTACGTAATCTAAAATCAATTGGCACTTTCAAGAAACACCTCAAACGAATTTATTTGACAACACAAGAGTAGTGATGCCTATACTTACGATTGGTTTTCAAGTGGCAGTCCCAAGCAGTCGTATGAGGTGGTGAGTGTCATTTTTAAACGTTCAACTCATTGTCGACTCCGGAACCCAAGGTGTTCCCTTTTGTTAATGCAAAAAGTGTAGGAATGGTTTCTCATAATTCCATGTGCTGTTACGTGGCAGGGCGTGGCAGTTGTTAATTGTCATTTTCATTAAACGAGAAGGTAGTATTGAAATAAAGTAACCAATAAAGTTTTTGTTTTTGTTTTCTTGACGTTTCCTAATTTTGTATTTTTCATTTTAAATCCTCAGAAACACAGGCTAAGACTAATACTGTGCAGCCTTGTTGAGCATATAAAAAAAATGTGGTGACATCGACTTTTATTTATACTTTATTATTTATATATACTTATTTATTATTTATATAAGCAGCAAGACATACAGTTTAGTTATTATATTTCAAATGTATATTGTATGAAAATTTTATTATTGTAATATAAATATATTATCCTTATCATCGTCACTTGGGCTCTGTCAGAACACCAGCGCTGCCGTGGCGAAGTTGATGAATCATTAGAAACTGTAAATGACACACGGCAGTATAAGCTGAGGCAGGGCCCATTGGACCACAAATAACGATTTTTTTATTTGTGTTTTTTTTGTTTCATTTGTCTTTTATTTTTGTTTAATCTTTCCTTTTTCACGTGTTTATTACTTTGGTTTCTTTTCGTATAATTGTTTTGTTTTGTATTTGTGGTCAAATAAATGTTTTTTCTTTCTTTCTTTCTTTACTGTGTCCCAATAGTCAATAGTTTGTCAATTGTAAAACGAACGTCAATCATGTCAAGGACTAATTGGTGTTTAGTTATTTGTAGAAATTCTTAATTGGTATTCTACTACTTATTTGACGTTTGTTTGACAGTTGAAATAATGGTTTATATCAATGTACACTAGCCGTTGCCCGCGGTATTAGATTATATCCCCCCGCGGTAAAACATAACCTACAAGTGTATTAGTATAGATAACTATTACTTAAGACAATAAAGTTAGAATGGGCGCATTTTAACCTGGCCGTTTATTGTATTAAACCGCTTCATTAAAAAGTATATAACATCGAACAGTGTCTTTAAACTATTAATTAATCTTCGGAAATAGCTGACTTACTTAAACTTGAAAATTTTGTTTGAAAAATGTTCAACAAACAGGCTAGCTTCGGCTTTATCTCTCCAGTCTTGGTTAGCGTCTGATTAATTGAATGAGTGGCATTTTAAAGTCACTTAGTTTCTGCAACGGTATCCATCAATTAGGCTACATTGCACTGTTATTTATAAAATTTTGTTGAGTCCTTATCTCTCGGTGAGTAATAATACAATAAACTGCTGATTTGTATAGCTTCTTGTTGGATATATTATATGTCCTTTTAATATAGGTACGGTTTTCGGTAGTTCAGACCAATATCATAACGTTATTTCATCATCACCATCAGCTCATTAAACGTCCTCACCGAGGGGCACGAGCCTACCCGTATAGGGTTGATTAGGCCTTAGTCGTCCACGCGGCCCAGTGCGGGTTGGACGACTTTACGCACAACCTTCTCTTCTCTTCGCAGGCGTGCGCAGGTTTCCTCACGATGTTTTCCTTCTCGTTAAAGCATTGGATAACGTACATATGTTTTTAGAAAATTCGAAACATATTGGTACGTGGCGGGAAGCTCGGCCCTCCCGGTAGGAGGGCGACAGTCCACATGAGCCACCGACGCTCCATAACGTTATACCATGATGATATTATTATTGCTGTATTAGGTAAATATATATAAGAAATTATGAAATTAATTAAACGATTCATTCAATCTATCACTCTATATATTGAACCCGGAGCCTATGCTGTAAGAGCCGACTTCTCGAACTATTACATCACATGGATCGTCAAACACAAACATACAAGCATTATTGTTTTCTATACTATTTCGTATTTTTCCCTTTGTTTGTTACGTAACACATCTAATCCCGATTATATATAATAATCCCTGTCTCACAGTTTAATAAGCATTGCACATATGAGCGAACATTTTCACATTTCATAAATCAATAAATGAAAGTATTGTCGACGTTTAGGTACATGAAGTTGAATTGTTGATAACGCTCGAAGTTGTGTAATAGATTTTCACTTGTCGTAATTATAATTCTGTGCAATTGATGTATCGCATGCAATCTCCGAATTAAGTGATCTATCTCGTGTAATCTCACAGTAACAATATTTTGACTTGATTTTGTATCTTAACTCTTAACTACTTGCGAAGTAATGACCTAATTCGATTTACTTTCAATTGTAAATTATGTCGTTAAATATTTTAAATGTTATTTGAAAGTGTGAATAGAATTATATTTGAATGGTATGTAATATGAAAATTTGTATACCTGATATAAATTATTTGATTTGATATATCATTATTTGTGTCATTATGTTTTTATAATTATTGAACAGGAGGTAAACGAGCGTCCATGAACATTTGTAAATTCAGTCCCAGAAATGGCCTATATCTGAAATAAACGATTTGATTTGATAAAACATTAAGATACTTTATTTTACTTATGAAGATAACGAGCCAATTAAAAATTTTCCTATTTTTGCTACTATAAAGGAAAATCGATAGAAAGGTCCATTAATACAACATGGAAGTTGGTTCATGGAGAGAAAGCTTGTGTCGAGGTAGTCGTAACTGGTCGCTAAGTAATTGCCGCCGTCCCTTGGGTACTCATCGACTGTAGTTTGTTTTGTTGTGGCGAAAATACATTCTGTGCTCGACCAACTAATTACATTTTGTTATCCTTGTACAATCTTTTTGAAGTAGGTTGAATAAAGTAAATCAGGTCAATGGATATCTATCAAATTTTGTGCAAAGTTGCTGGGGATTGAAAATACGCGAACACTGTCAAATTTGTATTGTACGAGCGAGTAATTTATCTTAGTAAAACTTTGTCTACTGGTTTTCGGTTGACTGATAAATCTGATAATATTGAGAATTTTTATTGATATAATATAGGTTGTTTCAGTATAGTTATATCAATGGTCTTTTCAAACTATTGCGAAGCATATTATATTAATCATATTATCATTATTACCTGTATTATAATATATTTGCTAGGCATTATTTGCTTAAAAGGGGACTCCGGCCACTAATATTGTAAACTTGTACATTTTTTTTTAACGAAATAAAAATTATTATTAAAATATTTAAGTAATAGCTTACATCTTAATGACAATATTTGAGTGTTTATGAGTGTGTTTGTGTATATAATATTTATCAGCACCTCCTATACTCTAGTTCAGAACACATCCATTTCCCGTGACTTTCACTTGATGGGACGTTTACAGTAGTAAAAAATATTGTAAGTGTTCACAATGTCTAATAAGATAAATACTGTTTAACCCTTTGACCGCCAGACCGCTAAAATATTTTTCATGTGTTTGGAATCTGGCAATGAAATGGGTAAAGAAAGACCTTATTTATATAATGATGGTTACTTAAATTTACATTAAATCAAATCAAATATTATTTATTTCTGTAGAACCAATAAATATTAATGACAAGCTCATTCACATTTTGTCTAAACTAGGTAAACTTGATTTTCAGGAGATTTAAATGATAGGTAATTTATGCCTATATTATATCGTTACATGAAGTCGGTACAAAAGTAATTAAGGCCCGTCTAGAACGACATTCAAGCATTTATCTTTACATAAATAAAGTTAGAAAGGGATGCCGCTATTAATCGTTTATAGCGCTATCTCTTTCTAACACAATTTAAGTAAAGATCAACGTTGAGTCTCGTTCTAGAATACGGGCCTTAGTGTTTAATAATAAACTTGTGCAACTTAGTAATTAAAAGTGATATCTGAACATCAAGAAAAGTTAACTCAAAACAGAAGTTTGAAATCCCGAGGCACAGCCAGATAATCCTTAATCCCTTTGGGTTTCCACTTGTAAACATTGAGCCGGCACGTGCCCAGTTTCAGGTATAGACGACATCGGGAATACTTTGCGAACCTCATGCTGCACGTGATAATCCCGGTCGTAGAACTTAATGGGTACATAGTAGCGGCCATATAAACAACCTATACATACTCTGCATAAAAAGGTAGTTTTTTTATATTTTTGAACAACTCAAATACGGAAAGGTATTATTTAAAATGGAACACTTGCTGTCTTGCCCGAATTTGCCTCTTCGTGTTGTTTCCGGACCTCTATCTGGCTAACGAAGTGGCCCAATATTGGTCGCCTTATAAAGCGTCAAATTCGATCCAACAACAATATTTTGTTATCTAATTTAAGTCGCGGAGGTTATACTTAATTTTTAAAAGACATTTCTTGGATAAGTATAAAATGAAAAAAAGCATATATATTATAATAAGTTTGGATCTGCATTTTCATCTTTACACTACATATAAAACCTTTGATTGTCTTAGAAACACCTAGACATACAATGCAGGGGAAATAAAAGAAATACAGACTGTTGTTGACTTTTGGATGAAGTTTTTATTCATTTTAATCAATGACGTGTCAAGTTGACAGCTAATAACAACAACAGAACACATTTGTTGACAACATTTATACTATATATTTATTATACAACTTTGCACTAAGCTACGAAATCTCATTGCATTGTAGTTATTGATGAATTGTCAGTATATTGAAGGACTTGAGTGCTTTAGCATCGACAAGTTAACCAACACAAGAAGATACTGTTCAAGTTAGGAAGTTATAGTTGCTTGCCCTTAATTGACGACCTATGTGTAAACTTTTAATCCCCATGCAGCATTAACATTTGTGCGTATGTTTGTATATGTTGACTTGAGTGTATATTTTTAATATCTATACTATGTTAGTAAAAGTAAAAAAAGAATATTATGCATTTTGACTGTCATCGCTTTTAGCTTCAACATAAAGTTCGCCTTTACTGCCTGACTCATTGTAGTAAACCTGAGTAACGTGATTATTCGTGTAATTTGTGCTGACGTAACACAATTACCGCCGTACGTTATAACTGTTGAATTGCTTGGTGATTACAAAAGTGGAACATGTTAAGACCTAGACCTAGATTTAACGAAAACAATGTTTTTTTAAGTACAACACTACCTAGTGTTGCGCTTCGTAACTACAAAGTCAACAAACAACGCATTTGTCAATTAAATTACGAAGGCGCTATTAGTAACTGTTTTGCAAATAACGCGAAATTGTTAAGTTGCGTCAGTTGTTAAAAGTGTCGCATGTTGTTAAGAAGTTGTAGATAAGAATACCACTCTCTCTCTATACTCTGCCCGCGGGTGCCGTAAGAGATGGCTCAGGGACAACGGGTAGCAACGATCTCTCATTACATCTAACCTTTTATAGTTCTGTGTACTGCTGTCTCTACCAACCAAGCGTAGAGATTATTGAATACCCTTCTATCGGTGAGATGGCCCTAATTCCAGCAGAGGACTGCTGCGGGTTGCTACTTGTAGTCGAAGTAAAGTTGTAAAAAGAACCAATGCAATGCGCATGCATTAAGGCTAGCTTTGTGACTGGGGCGGGGGTGGTCCTGCTCCACTGACCTAGTGACACGCGCACCGCCCTCGGTATGAACGAGCAAATAAACGGGAATTTGTAAATAATCCAACGGAAGAGCCGCCGCATATGCAATACGATGATTGAGCGATGACTATTGTAGTACGAATTTTGTTATAGATAGTTTACAAAATATTCAAATTAGTCATAAAAATGGGGGCTGATAGATTAACCAAAGTGTAATAAATCTGTCTGTCTTTGAAACGAGCTTTTTTCATTAAATTTTCTCCATTATGTTCCATCTATGTCATCAAGGCTTTAACTTATCAAGTAATGTACTTTTTATAACAATTTTGTAGTTTAAAAATTAAATGGTAAATGTTTGGATAATATTAACAATAGTTGGAATATAATAAATTCCGTAAATTAGCATTTCAAATCAAGTTTTGAACCTAATCAACATCACAATTTTTCGAATCTGCAACTCAGAATATTGGCTGGTATTTCGCGGAATCTGTGTCTACATTGTTTTGTATGTATTTGACGGGATTTTCCATTACCATGTTATTCTAGGAAACTTGTAATTAAAATACAAAGTAACTAGGTGGTAGACTCGATACTGAGTCGTCTAGGTAGGTACCACCGCAGTGCCAGATATCATCCCGTGAAACAGGAGTGTTATGCACTTTTGTGTTTCGGGATGAGGGCTCTATAGCTAGTGAAATTACCGGGTATAAGAGACCTGACAACTGTTGTCTCGGGTGACGGGCGTAGTGCGGCATTGGTGGAGAATAATAACTGTTTATCAGTTGTTGGTCTCCTTCAATGCCGCTCTGTCATGGTCAGGCGTATCACTTACCATCAGGTGAGCGTTCTGACCGTCCCGTTCACTTCGTAACATAATAAATATACAAAGCGTATTACGTATCTGTTGGAAATCTTGTTAAAACTTTAAGGATGACATTCTAGTTATGCGCTATATAAATCAGGCAAGCTAAAAGTTCTCTCACTATCGAGTTACAGTCGAGTGCAGCACCGCCCTCATCACATGCTCGTGTTATAATCTCTTACAGCGATAAACCATCATTTCCTCGCGGTGCATCTAGAAACCAAGGCCTAACGAGAATAAATGGGCTATTTGTTTGGACGCGCTTGGGTTACGTTCTTGGAGCATTCGCCACGTGAAAACCACTGATTTGCTATTGTATTACTACAATTAATCTACTATGTAGTGACGAGATCTATGCTATTTGCTGCAACTAATATTGTCTCATAATCTCATTTATTAACTAACCAACTCATTATAAAACATGAAAAAAAGGTCATGCGCAAACCCCACACATGAACATAAAGTTAATTAAAAGTTAAAACATGTGCTGCACACTTGCACACGTGACCTGTCACATGGTATTTGCTTTTTCATACATTTTTTTTATGTAGTTGAGAGAGTGGGCTGTAAAGAGAGTGAATACATCATTGCAAAAGTTACTCAGATCTTTCCGCATTCGATTGAGGCAGATTGATTTGAAAAGTTTATGATTAATGTAATGCAAAGAATCGCCGTTTTCTTTTTGATTAAATTTGTATTGAACGAACTACAGTTTGTTTTCAAATTTATTGAATTTAATTCTAATTTTATTTAATTTAAAAGGCAAACCGCTCACATTAAACAAATTTACACAATTCGTATAAAATAGATACTAATGAAACACTTACCAGATTATATTTTCTACGCAATTATCTGAATGATGATCATCTGTTTATGAATGACAATCTACATCGATCATTATGCAGCCGTAAGCAATACCGCAATTACTACACCCTGACCTGAGCACGTTAATACCTATATACATAGTACTTATTACTGTGACCTGCGTCCTGACGGTTTAATTTGCAGCGTGCAGCGTGGGCTGGGCTATCTTGCAGTGTTTTAAGTACGCTGCCGACACTCTGTGATAATTTTTTACAATGCAAATATTTAACCTACCAATATTTTGACGTCTACCACCCTTATCAGTAACAACACAAATGAAAATGAACATAACACCTCTCAACGTAAATACTATTTGAAGAACGTTTTTAAGTTGCTTGCGAAAGATGCAGGTGATTTTACTTATGATGTTATGATGATATGACGAATGCTCTGTCAACGTTTTTCAAGTTGGACCAAATTACAGATTTAGTATTATAGAATATAGTTTAAAGGAACCATACATCATGGCATGCATTTAATATTAAACTACGGTCTGGATGAAATTATTTTTTATTATCAATGTTCCTCTTTGGTAGATTTAAGTCCTATTTTAAGGTGTTTTTATTAAAATCATTAAAAAAATATATCTAACTTATTACTGGAATACTGAATTACTATGTCAATATATTGATGAGTCTTAGCGCTCTTATGAATTTAAAACTTTATTATTAAATTTTCAGCAATATCGATATTTTATGCAATACATAGTTTGACGACCCATTTTGTGTTGCGGTTGAGAGGTCGGCTGCAACACCAAGGGTTCCGGGTTCGACCCCGGACAGTACAAACATTTGTGTGCATGAACATCGTCTGTTGGTAATGGTCTGGGTGTTTTCTATGTATAATATGTATGTATTTACAAAAAAATAAAATGTATGTATATTTATCCGTTGTTTAGTACCCATAATACAGGCTTCACGCTTAACTTGGGGCTAGATGGCGCTGTATGAATGTCAGTGGATATTTATTATTAATTTTTAATTATTTATTTATAGTCATAACTTTGAACACATGATATAAGTTATAGGTATCTTGAGATTTCCGCAACATATGATTTTTTTAAGTTTTTTTTACATCAAAGCATAAAATAGTTTAATGTGTTGTGCCTACCAAGCATTTGCGTCTTTTTAATAACCTGATAGATACAGATACCTAAAGTTTTTCGCCTACAATCAACTTTGAGCGCTTGGGGCCCGATCAATTGAAAATGATTGAAATACAATCACTCCCTAAACATTCAGAAACTATTGTTGAATGGATGGAGAATTAACCGCATATTTTGTTCTTTACAGCGTCACGCCGCCAGCTGAACGAGTACATCAGGCACTACGAGCCTTTGGACTACGACACGGGCGCGCTGCACGCGCAACACTTGCGCGCGCGCCGGTCCACAGATGCGCAGCGCGACCTGCGTGTCAGCTTCCGCGCGCACGGTCGCCGGTTTCATTTACGCCTGCGCAGGGATCTGTCAGCCTTTAGTGATGACTTCAAGGTAATTTATTAACGTATTGCGCACACACATACGGTCGCCGACATATACGCTTCGGAGGGATCTCCCGGTGATCCCGATCTTAAGTATTGAGCACACAAACACGGAATCTCATTCAAACCCACTTCGACATATGACTGCGGAGGGACCTCTCAGCCTTTAGATATGACTGCAAGGTGATAATATTATAACGTATTTACTATTTCGCACACGAACACCGACTCATACGCGCACGCCACGAACGTTCACATTCGCCTCTTCCACATAATCCTGCAGAGCTCTCAGTGATGACACACACACACACATACGCGCATGTACACACATACACACGCATGTACACACACACAGACAAACATCTCCGCTTTCACATACGCCTGCGAAGGAACCTAGTGATAACATCTAGGTTAACATTTATCAACTTATTCCGTACACAAACACCAACTTACACGCCACATTTAGTATTGTCTTTAAGCTGATCATTTATTTACGTATTCCGCACACAATCACGGAATCAGACACACACACACGTTCGCACTCACGCACACGCATACGCACGTACACACTTCACACATACACACTACTATTATTGCTAAAATGGTGTTCTTTCATTACGTACAACACGCTCTTGATATCTGAATTTCATTTCATTGTAATATAATGAAAGTGGAATATGATGAAGTTCATTATTCATTATTTCTAATCATCTTCTGTTATCCTCGTACGTAACTATGGCAACGAATGTACATACACATGTCGTTGTAAACAACTAAAAATAACATTTCTTGTGAAATCTGAGTGTACATTTTGGTAGCGATAACGAGCAAATTTTACGAACTGTAAACAGTTGCAGATACAATTTCTGAACAAAATGCTTCCTGATTTAAGGAAAATTGAAAACCCTGTTTAAAGCAGTATTCTATTGCGAAGTTGTACAAGGAATTTTAATTCAACAGACATCATCATCATTACAGCCTTCTATTGCCTGCCCTAATGACTTCCACGCGGACCGATCGCAGGCAGTCGATTCATCTGCTAACCACCACCTTAATCAGGTCAACTGTCTAGATGCTTTATAACTGAATTCGAGTAATTCATGTGTAAATCCTAATACATAACAACTTTTGGTAACTTCCACTGTGTTCAGGGCGTTAAATGGAGGGCACACTTGCAGACGTTACTTTGAGGTATATAACCCAGTTTGCTTAGGCAATGGGAAGACCATCCATGTGTCGTTATGGGTAATTGATTGAGACAACGAACGTGACGGTGATCGTGTAACCAATAACTGTTGGCATAACTAGTTATTTATCAATGTATCGCAACAATCGGGAAATCACTAGTTTAGATAGTCGCTTGCGTGTCGGAAATAACTTTTTTTTAAGAGATCAAAACACTGACCCGGTAGTAAGTGATATGCCTAACCGTGACAGATGCAGTAATCCCGGTAATTTGACGAGGACTGCCTTATAAGTGGTGTCGTTATTTTTATGTTATAGGGAGCAAATGAGCAAGAGAGACACCTGATGGAACTTAACAGCAGGTATCTGATCGAACAGTTCTTTGGAACACTCCCCATTATATATGCGATAAAAAAAACAGAGACTCGCAACATCTCTGCGCAAGGCTAAGGAATCTAGACCATTGGTGATCGATGGATCGTTAACAATCCGCGTGGCTCTTCGTTGTACGCGGTCAAGGGGAAGAAGAAGGTATTTCGGCGCTCCGGCCCAAAGATGCGACCAATACTCCATATGAGGGCGCACTTGTGCCTTATAAAGCTGAAGGCGCTGGTGGGTCGGGAAGTATTGCCTAGCTTTTCGGAGCACACCCAGCTTCTTAGACGCCAATTTGGCTTTGTCCTCCAAATGACCGCGAATTTGAACATCACTCGTTATGTCAACGCCAAGGATACAATGTTCGGCCTTATACTCAAGGGAGTCCCCTCGAACTTAGGACCCATGAGAAACGGATCTTTTTTAGTACTAAATGCGCATGCTTGTGTCTTAGTGGGGTTGAATGAAACTATATTGTTTTTTCCCCATTGTAAGACATCTTCCAAAGATGCCTCTATTTTTGACACAAGCTCTTTCCGACTGTCTTCCACTGATTGCCCCAAGGGACAAGATCTGCCAAGGTACTGTGCATCCCCAGTACTGTCATCTACATAGCAATGATAATTGCTAATGTCCAACATATCATTAATATGCAAGATAAACAAAGTAGGGAAAGCACACAGCCCTGTGGAACACCAGCATTAACGGGCAAGGATGCCGAACACGAACCATCGACAACGACTTTAATGCTCCGCTCACTTAGAAAACTGGTGATCCACCTACAGAGTCCCTCGGAAATCCCATAGGAAGGAAGTTTCGCTAAAAGTGCTTTATGCCACACCCGATCAAAAGCCTTCGCAATGTCCAAAATAACTGACCGCTAAAGCCTCACCTTTGCTCTCAATTGCGACTGCCCAGCGATGGGTTAAATACACCAAAAGGTCACCAGCTGACCGACCATGGCGAAAACCATATTGACGATCGTTTATCAGCTGGTGATCTTCAAGATAACGCAACAATTGAGAATTAACAATGCTTTCTATTGTTTTAGCAAGAAGGGAGGTAATTGCAATAGGTCTGTAATTAGTTGGATCAGAGCGGTCACCTTTTTTTGTGATCGGTTGCACCAAAGCTACTTTCCAACCATCCGGTACTATACCAGCGTTATACGACAGTCGGAATAAGCCCGTCAAGACAGGGGCTAACTCCGGAGCACATATCCTCAAAACTCGAGCTGGAATTAGGTCAGGCCCACTGGACTTATGGATGTCCAGAATAAAAGAGTTCTACGAACTACCCGATGGTGGAATACAACCTCAGGCATAGAACTACCACACCTAGGTATGGAAGGCGGTGTCTTACCTTGGTCGTCAAGGGTTGAGTTCGAAGCAAAAAGTGAAGCAAGAAGGTCAGCTTTCTCCTTTGCGGTATGGGCAATAGAACCATCATCCCTACAAAGCGGTGAAAAAAATGGGCGACAAAAATTGTCTTGCACAGCTTTGGCAAGTGATCAAAAGGTCCGGGTGCCGGAGGGGCAACGTGCAAGCTTATCGCCAATGCAACGTATGTGCTTAGCCTTTGACTTTACGATCGTCCCTTTGTAAGATCGGGAGGCAACATTATATTGCTTTTTTTTAGCAAAAATCTACTGGAACTCCCTAAAGCCTGGGCTTCTGCCCAAGATCGATATCTAGCCTGTTTCACGCCAAGCGCCAATTTACAGGACATGTCAAACCATGGTTGTGACCTGCCACCAATGGGAACCGAAGAGCTAGGAATAAACAATTCCATACCCTGCAATATAACATCGGCGACAGAGCCTGCACAGGCAGTAGGGTCAGTAGAATTAAAGCAAAGTTGCCCCCCATGGGTATGAAGCAAAGAAAGTACGCAATTCATCCCATTCACCTAACATATAGTGCCAAACGCGCCGAACACCTGCTGATCTTCTGCGTTTAGTACATGAAAGTGGCACTACACTCCGAACCAGACAGTGATCCGACGACCCTAACGGGGCGCTAACTGTTACTTGGTAGGAGTCAGGATGTGATGTTAATAGAAGATCCAGCAGAGAAGGAACATGTCCATCGACATCTGGAATACGCGTAGGCGTTTTGACCAGTTGTGTTAGACCGTAAGCCTGGGCAAAGTTACAAATAGTTCTACCGGCATGGTCGGTTGTCCGTGACCCAAGCCATTCGGTATGGTGTGCGTTGAAGTCACCCAACACAACAACTTCGGCAGTAGATGTTTGCTCTAGCGCGCTTTCCATTGCCATCTCAATGTGCTCCATAAGTCTCCCCGTCTCCCTGTCTTAACGTCATGCGTAAATGCGCGGATGGTCATCGCAATCCAGACGCAGCCAAAGTGTAGACAGGTCTCGAACTTCAAGGCTGCCAAGACGTCGACAGCAAATATCCTCTCTTACATAAGCACAGACACCGGCACGGGGAAAAAAATTATGTTCAAGCCTGTAGCCAGGGTAGTTTAAATATGATACATCTTGAGGAGAGGATATTTGAGTCTCCGTCAAAAAGAGCAAACTAGGCTTAACCGTTTCGAGGTGGTGGTGAACGGCAGCCAGATTCGAATGAACTCCTCAGATATTAGAAAAGTTCACATTAAGCGTAGGCATTGGTCCTTTGGAACTTTTTCTTAGTTTACTCCCGGCAGTATTGAGCGTTTTTTTGCCCACCCCAGAATACGACGGGCAAAAGCCTGAGTGGTCAGACTCTGGGAGGGATTCTCCTGCTTGCAAACAGGTACCCTCCTGGGCTACTATTGATTTTAAAGCAGCTGCCATACTGGAGATACTGTTTGTTTATCTCCTGCGAATATAAAAAAACGTATGCTATTTTTTCTTTTTGAATTCGAAAACTTAATAATGTTTTCAGATAGGTCGAGTAATTTTGAGTTGGTAGTCAAAATTAAAAATATCTAAAGCACTTATTACACCTTGCGATCTGCAGGCATGCGATCCGCCATGACGCAGAGAATATCGAAGCCGTGCGGCAGCTTATCCTCGAAAATCGTCATGTGATATACCGTAAAATAGAGGCATCCGTTGGCATTTCAGGGACCACTGTTCAAAAAATTACTACATTAATAACTTGTGTAAGAAAGTTGATCTCTCGTTGGCCCCATATTTGCTTAGCGACGACTAAAAATAGCTCGTGTTAGTTGATGACGTCAAAACTCTGCAGCGATTCAACCAGAGAGTCGAAGCATGTTTATGATATGATTAGTGGTGACGAATCTTATATTTGCTTACGATCCAGATTCTAAGCAGCAGTTAACTGTCAGGGTCTTCCAGGATGAGCCAAAACCGACCAAAGTCCTACGCTCACTGAGCACTTAAATAAATGGTTGACTCGTTTGTGACAAAGGGTGGTCACTTTGCCACTATTGTACTAGAAGATCGCAAGACAGTTACCGTTGACTGGTATACCATTGTTTGTCACAAGTCATCACCGAATAAAAAAAAAACAATTCAAGATGTATTACGCTGTACAATATCATGACATGACAAGGCATGTTCACAAACCGCCTGCCAAACCTTAACGTAACGATTTTTTTTCTCTCTCTTCAACATATGGCAGTCCACTGCTAGACATAGCTATCCCAATTTGTGACAGATGTCCCGGTCCTCTGCTTTTCTCATCCAGCCTTCACCAGTCTACCTTTCGCAAGTCGTCGGTCCAGGCGATGGGCGTCTACGCTACGCTTGTGAAGACGTGGTCTCCACTCCAGAACTTATCTACTCTAACGGCCATCGGTTCTGCGACATACGTGACCAGCCCACTGCTACTTCAACTTTTTACGTTCCCCAAAATAAAGCAGTCTCCGTGGTTAACGTTTCAATTCAGCAAACATTTAATTAATATTTAGAAGTGTAATTCTTGTTATTTCTTTTTAGGTTGAAGATTCACAAGGACAGCATCAGGATGTCGACACGTCACATCTTTACCACGGGGAGTTGGCTGGTAAGTAATGTCATTACACTAATTCAATGATGTAACACTAAATTTAAAAATCACAAATGGCGGAAGTCGAACCCACAAACCTGAATATAGGATAGAATTAATGATTACTAATATCGCAATCAGCCTATTACGTGCCACTGCAGTTAATAGAGCTTCCCACATTTATTTATCCGTTGTTTAGTACCCATACTTATGACCTGTCATAAATTGGGGCCATATGGTACTAGGTGAATGTCAGCGAATATTTATTTATTTTATTAACGGGCATCTTCAACTCAGCGCATATTTGTTTTAATGGGTTCGATCAACGCGCTTTACAAGTTCATTTGTGTGCATATACTTGTTTGTTTGTATTGGTCTGGGCGTTTCTATGTATAATATGTACCTATGTATTTACAAAAAAAGTATATAAATATGCTTTTCAATTGTTTAGTACCCTATCTACAAGCTTGCTTAATGTGGGGCTAGATGTAGTAATGTCAGTAAATATTCATCTATTTTAGTAACTGGCACCCACAACTCGTCGCACATTGTAGGGCAGCTTCTGTAACACCGCCGTTATCTACACCCAAGATATAACGCCATTGTTTACAGTTACCCCGGGGGGAAATTTAATAAGTCCCCGGTCGGGGTATTTCGACCGTGATTGTGTTTCTCTTTAATCAAACTGGCTTAACGAGCAACACTGACACCCGTGCAGTTCTCATGTGGTGTCGGTATCATAAATCTGCCGTAGCTAAAACGCCGTTAACCGACGAACACAGTTTCGATATAAAACTGAAAAACCCTGTTTAACGCAATGATGTAAAAATTATAGATTCGTGATATGCTCACAAAACAATAAAAAAGGGGTTCCTAATGCAGCGACAGCACACATACACATATTTCGAATGANGCGTACATTTACCTAAACAAAAGCCTACAAACTGTATTCTCTTCGGCGGTTCGTTTTTGAGGCATGGGTGGCGTATCTACCTTTATATATACAGAATATCTTTTGTTTAACGGAAAAAACAACTTCGGATAAGGCATCTCTTACGTTGCTGTATATCATCATAGAGATATTATAAGGGATTTTGAATCTTAAACGTTACTAACAGTGTGTTTTATCCTGCTCTATTTGATTTACTTATCAGCGGCACTTAACATGGTGCTCGTCAGTTAACGGCGTTTTAGCTAGTGGATAGCAGTAATATCCACCGACATTCGCACAGCGACGTCTAGCTCAAATTTATGTATGGCGCTTGTAATATGGGTTCGGGGCAGCTGTTTTTATAAAGACGTATAATATACATAAAAACATAACCAATACAAATAGATATGTTCCTCCGGAATGTTTGTATTAGCCAGAGATCGAAAATTCCTGGTGTAATATCCGATATCTGAACCATTCAAACAAGAACTTGTTTTTAATTTGAAAGTAAGCTATTAAAATTAAAAATCTGTCTACAAGGAATTGAGTAAGTTAATATTGTATACTCATATTATATACTACAGCCCGCTTACGAATACACATTATTCTTTTAATAAGCTATAAGGCCGCCTATGCTGTACTTGTCTTTTGTGTTTTATGATTGGTTTCTTACGTGCAATGGGTAAATTATATTTTGTCTTTATCATATTGTGAGTACATCAAAATTTTATTAAAGTTTTTAATCTGTTCAATCATTATTACACTGAATGATTTTGATAACTTAGTAACAGTAAAATGTAAATAACCTTTCTTGAAATTAATGGCTGGATAGCCCCAAAGTGCCGGCTAATTAGGAGCTTAGGTACGCAACTTGACTTTGAATGGCGGGCGGGGAGCGCGCAAGTGAGGTTTTTCACCTCCGTTTCACGATGTTACTATGAAAGCAGCTATGAAGACATTACGTTGATTGCCCTAAAAAAGTGAAGGCTGGATTAGGAAACGGAGGATCTGGTGAGACCTTTGTCCGTCGGTGGACTGGAATAGGTTGAAGAGAACAGGCTTCGATCATATAAAGTGATCTAAGAAAACAGGACTCTTAACTCGTAAAATTACCGGGTATAAGAGACCTAACAACTGTTATCTCAGGTGTCAACTGATAACTATTATCTCTATCATGGTCAGGCGTATGACTTACCATCAGGTGAGCGTTCTGACCGTCCTGTACACATTCAAACACAAACACTCTCAGTAAAGAAACGATTGTTTATGTCGAGTTGTAAAGAATAACAATTTATCGTTTCATTTACTTGATATGGTATTTTATAGCCAAAAATATCAATAATCATAAAGATTAATGGGAGAGCAAAGGAATACACTACACATACAAGGAATAGCAGTTGACGTGAGACTATATAGACAAGAAGGAATAAAAAAATAAAACCGAACTGTGACATTGACATAGGTTCTTATCAATGAAAGAAACACATGTTAAAAATTTTTAGTACTAGATATTTTCTTTCTTTCTTTTTTAATATTATCTATAATTATAAGGTGAAATAAAAAATCACCAAATGTCAATACGCGCTGTCCAAAGGAACCACTTGTATTATCATCAGGAAAGTTTGATACAGTGTAAACGTATAAAGTTATGCGGAGGGCGGGCGCATCGATCGCAGTTCGTCGCCCTACTTACGGGCGGGCAACCGATGGATGCTCGGTGCAGTGGCGACTTGCAGCCGCTGGTTGCTACCGAATTTTGCATTCAAGTCGACAAGGGGAACCTTTTCATGGTCCTCGAGCGAGCGAACGTTGTGTAATTGCAACCGATTCGTCCATGTTTCACTTTTTTAAAGTATGTATGTGGTACAACGATGGTAGGCTGAGTAAATATAACTATTTGTTTAGTGAGCGACTGTAATTTTGTAAAATTTGAAAAATATTGTAGTTAATATTGACTATAAAAATTTTGACAACATAGATAAAAAATTAAGGAAATATTGAAAATATTGAAATTGAAAATAATAAATAAGTTAGAAAAAAATATCAATATATCCGGTATCAATCTTTTAACGCAGTGGACTGCGATACGCAATAGGGTGTATCTAATACAGCATTACATATATTTAAAGGGTTTTTGGAGCATATTGGCGCTCATTAGAAGTATGGAATACACATTTTTAAATTTTTTGGTCCTATACAAAGTGTAAGATAAATACTTACTTCTCTATAAAGTTAAATATACATAAACTTGCGTTGTTCGCATTTTGTAATAACATCAACCGAGAAAATCATGTGTATGCTGCAAAATCATACGATGCCAAGAGAAATAAAATTACTTAACGATAGAATAAAGTAACTACCTTCGTACCTACCTAAGCCGGCTCGCCAGGTCTCTTAACTTGAGAAAATGTACAAGGATTTTTCTGCCAACGCTCTTTAATTTCACTGAAAAAATTTTTTGGGCCAGCGCGGTTTGTTCGGATAACATTTCATATCCCATTCCTATTTACTTGTTCGTGGCATCGTAATTTCAGATACGAACCTGCGTTTAACCCTTTGAGCGTCATTACTGTAATGTGGCGCTTATGAAATATGTGCACCAGACGTTACGTCTTAATTTTGAATTGATTTGCATTTGTTCATCAATGTTTAGTTGCAATAAATAAATAAATATCCACTGATATTCACACAGCGCCATCTAGCCCCAAGTTAAGCGTGAAGCCCGTATATTATGAGTACTATACAACGAATAAACATACTTATATATACTTTTTGTAAATACATACATATTATACATAGAAAACACCCAGACAAACAGACATGTTCATGCACACAAATGTTTGTACTGCCCGGGGATCGAACCCGGAACCCTTGGTGTTGCAGTCGACGTCTCAACTGCTGCACCAAATGGGTCGTCAGATAAACATATATTTTCAATAAAATAATATCTTTTCATTTTATAATTATATATATTAATTGTTTGCATTTAAAGGGTTTGCAGATGTAACATTATATAAGGATAGGGTTTAAGAAAAATATAATGATCAGAATGAAGTCAACTATTACACCACATAACGACCCATCTATTGTAATGGTTGAGACGTCGGCTCTTACACCAAAGATTTCGGGTTCGATCCTCGAACAAGTACAAACAAACATGTGCATGCACACAAGTGTTCAAATCTTGTCTTTGAAATCCACCGTGATTTTAAATGCGACTTATTGATTACACGAGTTTTCATAACCCATTCAAAAGAATACAAAGTGATTTATTTTGATTTTCATACCGTGCGTTACTTCAGATCTGTGCGGTATGTTTTGCTACTCTTACCTTTTATTCGTCATCTCATTCGGAACGTTTTTGCAGTGTTCCCTTTATATTTCACATTCATACTTTTTCTAGTTATGTCGGTATAATTCGGCAATGAATGTAGCAAAATGCGGCGGTGCTTATCAAGCTTCCAGTACCACTGGAATTATTGTATACTTAGTAGGTACTTTTGATTGGTGGCTCGTTGGCGAAACGGTTAGTGCGTTCTGTTTACGATCGCATAAATCAAGTAACTATTGGATTTGTCTATCATCAGATGGGTGACCGATTTTTTTTGTCATCCATCTGTTGATAGTTCGTTCACCTGGTAGTAATTAATACGCCTGACCATAAGAGATGCAGTGCTTAAGGAAATCAATAACAATAGGTAGTATTTATCTTCCGTCAACACTTCCCTGCACCCGTCATCCGTCACAGATGTTAGGACTCTTGTACGCGGTTATTTTACTAGATTTTTCTCGAGTGATTCGGAAGGTACGTAAAGCTGTCGGTCTTGGCTATCTTAGGATGGTAGTCGTTAACGCCGCCCGCAGTGCCAGATATCGTCCCGTGCAATAGGAGTGTTTTGCACTTCTGGGTTTCGGGATGAGGGCACTGTAGCTAGTGAAATTACCGGGTATAAGAGACCTAACATCTGTTGTTTCGGATGTCGGGCACAGTGCGGCATTGGTGGAAAATAGTAACTGTTAATTAGTTGTTGTTCTCAATCAGTGCCGCTTTGTTATGGTCAGGCGTAGGTACCACTTGCCATCAGGTGAGCGTCCAGAACGTCCTGTACACTTTCCTGAACTACTCCCGCGTGGTGGTTTATGGGCCATAGCCATGCTGTTTGGGAAGGCCTGTCCCTGAAGTGTGATGTAGGCTCATGATGATAACGGTTGATTTGTCTCGTAGAACAATAATTGAGCAATTGTCACAACTGGCTTGAATAATGAGCGTTGACGATGGGAGCCCGGTTATTGGGTCTGTGTTGTCTAGTTGCGACATTCAGTCTGCGGCCGACCTCGACTCCATCGACTCCATTGTCGCCCCGTTAAATTGGCTCGCATTAAACAAACGGCGAATAAATCGTTATTTGGCAATTCGGTTGCGGATATTGACAAATATGAAACTTGAACGGAAAACTCTGTGCCAGGGTTAAGGTCACCTGTGCTATTCAATGAAAAACAGAATGATCTTGATCATTCATGAAATAGTATTAGAAACTATGCTTGATGACGTTCTCACTTCAGGAAATATTCTAAATAGGTAATAAATATATTAAGAGGACTAACGACGGTACCTACAATTATTTCTAAAATGAACTTTTTTGGAATGTAATTTTAACATTTAGAATACTTACAAATTACTCGTTACATGTTTGGCAAGTGAATAGTGTTTGCTTACATTTTTGGAATGGTTATATCATATCTTATCTTTTGTTTAATTTTTTCAAAGATTAGTAAATTCACTTAGCTATGCTTTTTATAAATAAAAATAGTAATACTAAACTTTCTAAATTCCATAATTATTTGGAAATATGTCCAAAGTGCTCTCTCTTCTTGCTCCTTAAGCATAACGAGTGTCATTTAAACTAGTAAATATATGTTTATTGTTAATATTGTTATACATCATAATTACTTAATATTTATATAATGTAAATAATCTCGTTTAAATCATAAAGCTTAATGTTATATCGCGTATCGACGTTGCAAAAACCATTAAATTGAGTCATCGAAACTACCGATTAGAAGGCAGGCAAGCATAAATTACACCGGGCCGTATCGAAGCGTGAATGCACCTGCAAGCGTGAGAGTCCACACGTGAGTTCACCGCCGTATCCAAAGTAAGCACCCGTGTGGTGCCACAATATAGGCGGTATTCGATATTACTAACCAACCGATGACTCAGGCCACCTTTGTTAGTACAGTGCATATAGGATTTTAATGTGAAAGGGCTGCAAACGCGAAAGCAGATATGTGCTACCGGTCAATAGGAATACGCTTTTTTTTTTTGAGGCTACTAGGTCGAATCGCTTGGAAATGATACAAAATTAAAATTCGATAAACTGAGGTTTTAAGAAACCTATTTAAATATAACTATTGTGGTTATGTTAGTCGAATAATTTATTTAAGTTTTAAGAAAATAATTTTCAGGTAAGGCTAAACAGTTGATTTACTATTGTCTCAGGAGCACCGTAATTGTACATACTACTACCAGAAAATCCCCATCTAACCCAATCTTAGGATGGTAGTCGTTAACACGGGTGGTGGGTTACGTACGGCCCAAACCCAGAGCCCTAAGTGTGGAAATGCCTGTCCATGCAATGGGACGATATAGATTTTTTATTTATTTATTGTTCTTTATTTAACATATAACGTCAAATATTCATAAAATCTAGTGAGGGTACATTCTTTAAAATTGACACTTTTTTTTTTGAATTGAACATTCTTTGAAAGTAACAGCTTTATTTACTTTAATACCGGAAGAAATAAGAAATAAGGTAGGTATAATTTAATAATCATTTTTATAACCAAATTTGTCAAGACTAAATACCCCCTTTTGTTCCCATCCTAAAATCTGATAGTGTCCCTAACAAAACATAGCCCTCTGTTTCACTTATCGCGGTCGGCTAAATTAAGGCATTTATTTAACGCTGCAGCAAATGAATCCGATTCAAACTTAAAAAGATGTCAAAGCCGATATAAAAATATTCGTTTGGTAGCTAAGAGAACAATTTGAAAATAAATGTTGCTAAAGCAAGACTTTGTTATACTCAATTAATGGATCTGATATCTTTTTCTTAGGGCAAACCTAATGTGGTCGTCTTTGCAACAATTTACATGAAATGTTTTCGGTGGGATTTCAGTTTTTTTGTAAGTTGCTAGGAAGTCATTTAAGTGTTTGTGAAGACAACTATTCAATTAAGACTATGTTTAATTAGTCTAATTATGTCATCGTATGCTGAGAATATGAACTATCTGGTACATCGGAAACCAATCATATGAGAGTTCAAAAAAAAGACGAAACATTTCTTCACGTCTTGACCGGGGCAATACTATGCCCCCAGATATTATACGTAGAAGCACCCAGACTAATACAAACAGTCATGTTTATGCACACAAAGGTTTGTACTGCCCGGCTCGGAGGAATACTGCACGGGGATCGCCCGGAACTCTGGGTGTAATAGCCGACGTCTCAACCACTACATAGTATAAAACTAAGTCCCTTTTTTGTCCCTATATCCCTCTGTATATATGTATATAGGGATGTGTATGCTTAAATCTTTTAAACTACGTAATGGACTTTGATGCGATTTTTTAAGTGATTAAAGAGGAAGGTTTAAATATATAATAATTAATGACACCTATTAAATTAGTGAATGAATACTGTTATTTTTGAGGATTGCGGCGGAAGCGTGCCTGTTTATCAGCATTGCACCTGTGCGAAGCCGGGGCGGGTCGCTTGTATAACATAAATTGAAAATGATGATTTTGTTGACAGACGACCCGCAGTCGACGGTGTTCGGCTCGGTGACGGACGGCGTGTTCGAGGGCAAGATTGTGGCGCACGACGGCGCGTACTACGTGGAGCACGCGCGCCGGTACTTCCAGCCGAACGGGACGCGTACTCGCGTCCACTCGGTCATATACCGCGACGGTGACGTCACCGACCCGTATGCGCACCGGAGGCACGGTGAGACATTGTTTTGGTTACCAAGTTTTTTAGGGTTAGAATCGGTACTGAGTCGGCGCAGCGTAGTGCACGACCACAGGAGGTGACACTTTGTATTTTTGGTAACCAGTTTTTTAGGGTTAGAATCGGAACTGAGTCGGCGCAGCATAGACAGCATGACCCACAGCAGGTAAGACTTAGTTTTTTTGGTGACTGTTTTTTTTAGATGGTAGACTACTGAGTTAGCGCCACGTAGTTAGGCCGACCACAGAAAGTCCTGAAGCTGGTCTGTCGTAGACACCGTTGGAGAGAGGAGCAACTCCAATGGGTATAAATAATACAAATATTTTCACTGAGTTGAGGTTAAGGCAGGTCACTTTATAAGCTGTCGAACCCTTTTAAATAAAACAATATCTACTATGTTTTTAGTACGAAGCAGATAATTCGTGATTAATTGATGAGCCACTTTGAAAACAAAATTCATTAATCTACATTTAAAGGTATCTATGAGGAGGAGGAAGTCCAAATTGTTTGCTTTTAAATGAAAATCTTGTATTAATAAAACAACAGTTAATTACAATTATTTCCGTATATTTTGTGCCGTCTTTGATGATAAATAATATGCATAGGTAATTTAAAAGTTTCCTATCCGTAAAAATACTTTCCAATTTTTCTGAAATAAACCTTAAAATGTCCGATCATAATTGGAACTGTACGTTGGTCCGTTGCATTATAAAGAATGATCGAGAGTTTTGAGTTTTAATTTATTTATATCCTTTCGCGTCTCCTGGTCTAGTACCTAATTAAGTTTGATCGGTGCATGGCATGATCCGCGGATGAGTATCTCGCGGGAAGACCGCATTTTGAAAATTTCGGAGTTGCCGGCTGAATCACCTGATTGTCTGAAAAAGGAAGATGATTCACTGCTTCGAAGATGAATAAAACCTTTTAAAAGATATAATAAAAAATCACTGTAATTTACGCTTTATCAATGGAAATAAATGAATATTATTTACTCACGGGATCGCTTTGCCATCATTCAGCAACAGCATTAACTATTGAAATTGTCGAGCGCAGTTTGTAGACGAAACATACGAATTGGAGGTAAACTCGTGTGTAAGTTTGGCCGCAGCGTGTCGCGCGGTAAATGGATTGCAACGCAATGTCGTTTAGCAAAGTTTAATCCCATTTGCAGCGTGCGCTGTCACCGGCTGATTGCAACGCTTGCGTCGGGAATATTCACACTAATTTATCACTGACCCGCTTATTGGTCGCCGCGTACGTCATAAATTCATTTCGCCACTGTCAATTTTGATTATAACACACCGTTTGCTGCAATCGCAGCGGGCTCTCTTACACCGAGATGTCACGATCCAATGTAATATCTAAAGGGGCCTACATACGGTACGATTGAGCTTCACGATCCGTCGCATCAGACTGATCTGACCGATATGCTAAGGTTTTTAACGTTTACTTAGTCGTTGAAGAAAGTCTTAGTAGTTGAATCGACTGTGTATGGCCCTTTGCAATGAACGACTCGATTTTGTTTCAGTCCAGGTCGGTTTTGGCTATAAGAGCCATTTCTTAATCCACACTTTTCTTATTTTCATTAACCGTACTTACGTTACGTTTCGTTCAGGGCACGTTATGAATTTTTGATTCCGTCTATTACTTCCGATAAGTAAATGATCGATCGTAACAACCAATCGTTTCGTGTGTTGAGTCGCGTAATGCGATAAATCGTTACGATTTTCGTTCAAGGCCTCAATTTTACCCAGAAACTTGACAATGTTAATTTGGTATTCCGTTACTTTAATGTTAATGCTTTAAAATGGTAATTATATAGTAGAATGAATTTTCTAATGGTGTTACCAATCAAAATGCTACCATAAAACAAAACAAAAGCAAAGTGCAACATTTAAGTATTGAGACACAATTAAGATGCTATTAGCGCATTTTGAAATTAGCTTAATTACGGCCCAGATCTATCGCAACTACGGATCGCAACGTATGTATCCCTTCAGCACGTTTGTTGTCTGCAATACCATCAAACTGTTCTCCGAATTCCACGTTACATATTCATTCGTCCGTAGGCCGGGCCGGAATGGTAATTTCGCGTCAACAACGCCCCCGCCCGGTGGGTTTGCATTTTTGTCGTTTCTCCCGCGCCTGTAGCTAGTGTTGCCAGGTGTCCCGATTAGCACGGGACTTCCCTCAGAGTTTGAGGATGCCCGATCGGGACGCTAAATGACCCGATTAATTTTATTAAAGAATAAAATCTAATGTTTAAAAAAAATAATATTAACGCTGCATAACTTCTACTAATTAATTAATGTCAAATTCAAAATGGCACGTCAGCAGCGTCACATCACATTTTTAATTGTTACCTGTCCCAATCTGCAACCTCAAAACCCGGTTTTTTGAGGCATCATGTCCCGATTTAAATCAAATCGGACCTGGCGACACTACCTGTAGCCTACATGCAATTCCGACAGGCACAGCCGTAGCACAACAGACCTAAATATTTCACTGTTAAATTGCATAAATGCAATCTACTTTCCTACTTTGGTCACCGTGTAACTCCTCGATTGACTGACAAGCGAAATTTCCCGACAAACATATCGGTTTTCTATTGTAAACAATCAGGTCCTGGACTCCATACTTTTTCATAACTTTAATATCAAACATGTGTAAATTACAGTTATTATTAGAATATTGTGTTTAATGTTGTAGTCGCACATCATTTAATGTTATTTATTATTCAGTCTCAGTCGCGTAAGTCGTTTGTTGTTACCTAAATTATGCTTGATCGAAAACAAATAAAAGATAAGCAGGCTTTGCCATTGGTAAACAGGAAGGGACGCGTACGTACGTAGCTATATTCGTTTTCATTACGTGTTATTGAACGGCCTTTCGGGGGTGGGTTTACACGCGTGTCTTTACGGTGCCTATATTTGAATATCAAATAACTTCTTAAAAAACATAACTTACTTAACCCCACAGGTAGAACTCGTGCGTGGCATCAGTAGAATACAGTAATTTTATATCGTGTTGTGGGCAAGTGGTGTGCACTCCATATATAAAAATAAGCAGTGCATACCCTGTGTTCTCCGACAAACCTGAAAATCGCCATCATATAAAATCTCTTCTCATTTTCCCTACATCCTTTTAATAAAATGCATTTGCAGTCAACAACTGTACTTATTTTAGAGGAAAGGAATTTAAATTATTTTTACGATTTATATTTTTCACTTTGCATAGGGTATGCAAAGTGAAAAATATAAATCGTTCATTATCTTTGTGCACGCCACTGGTTGTGTGTTGTTATAGAAGAATGAAGCTTCTGAGATAGCTTCTTTTGGGTCTTGTCTGGGACACTGCGTTATCAGCGACGCTGTTAATACAAACGATTGCAGATGTCTCCAAGGCCCTAAATTGGAAATAGCTTGTTCATTGACCATGTCTTACGTCGATTGCACCCTCTTGTTGTGTAGATATTAAGATCATACCTTGGCTGAACTAAACATACTGGCAGGCATCCATCATTCGTAGAGTGTAGTTAAGAGCAAGATGGTTTTTTGCCGGGCGGCATTCGGCGAAGTCACAACGTCAAACATAAGACGACATTTTGAAAGCATTTTTTATGCCCGTTACCAATGATATGGGCTCAAAACAACTGAAAAAAGTGTTCCGAATACAGCGACAGTACACTTAGACATATTTCGAATGAGCGATCATTTACCTAAACAAAGAGCCTACATCTGTATTTTCTTTGGCGGTTCGTTTTTGAGGCCCGGTTGGCGTATCTACCTTTATATATACGGAATATCATTGCCCGTTACAAAGAAACACAGCTAAGACCTTGATATTGACTGCGAGAAAAAGTTCACAAGTTTTACAGTTCAGAAGTCAAATCATCAATTCAATCATCTTCGTGAGAGAAGTCAATTTACCTACATTACTCGCTTGGTAATGGAGTGGCGACCTCTTTTGTGCAAGCGTAATGCAGAGCGCTCTTCTATCCTGTTATATATTATCCTATATACCGAAATGTTTGCATAACTTTTCAATAGTTGAATAAGGAATGAATAATGAGAATAAACAAAATGTTATCGAATTGTATGTCGTTGATATGCCCAGCAATAAATTGAGATAGATTAAAGCAGCTTCTTTTCATCGAAGAAAGGGAACCGTTCTATTATAGCTTTATACAAATTAATAGTTATGTAACATATCGAGCTTCTTGAAATAAGCCTTTCGTCAAACCTGAACTCTGAACGTTGTATTGAGTCTTTGGAAACAACTCCTTGAGACAAAGTTCCAAAGCCTCAAACATCGGTGCAAGATAGATACCGGCGTGCAAACTACGCCGGTATTTGCAAGATACTTGCCCCGTAACTCTATGAATTAATACCTCCATCGCTATTTTATAGATACAAGCTTTCATAGATGAAAACCTCCAATTTGGCTGTACATGAGATCTGATATTTTTTTACCAGGGCAAACCGTGGTCGTTTTGGCAACATTTTTACATGAAATGTTTTGGTGGGATCATCATCATCAGCTCATTAAACGTCCCCACCGAGGGGCACGAGCCTACCCGTATAGGGTGATTAGGCCTTAGTCGTCCACGCGGGCCCAGTGCGGATTGGACGACTTCACACACAACCTTCGAATCTCTTCGCAGGCGTGCATGAAGGTTTGCTCACGATGTTTTCCTTCACCGTAAGAGCGTCGGATAACGTACATATATATTTCGAAAATACATTGGTACGTGTCGGGATTTGAACCTCAGCCCTCCCGGTAGAAAGGCCACAGTCCACACCACTGAGCCATCGAGCTCTCTTTGGTGGGATGTTGATGACTAATTGAAAGTGTGTGTTTAAAAAATATTGAATATGAAATGGACATTTTAAGATAAAAACGGTATGAGAAAGGACTTCGTGACAAATGGATTATTGAAGAAAAGGACATCTCGAGAAACAGTTGCCGTTTACCATTATTATTAGACAAGGGAACATGGTTTTAATTTCTTTATTTAAAAAAAAGGGTTGTCTCTGTGCTGTAGAACTGGGCACCTGATAGTAATGACTGTCATGTATCTAATTGTTTTATTTTTATTATGTTGGTATTTTGTCAATTTTTCAAATATGCTTGAGCAAAAATAAATTTGTTATACGGTATACCTACTCGTACATAACATGTTGGACTGCAGCAACAATGTTTAAAAAGGTGCCCTAATTTTACTCGTTTCCAACATCAATATGGAAATTAGAGCAGAGAAATGTTTGCACTTGCTTATTTAAACACAGCTGCAGTTTATATTTGCAATGCCACGCTCATTAATAATGTGATATTATAATTAACAAAAATATGCTGATGTCAAATTATACTCAATAAATAATTCGTACGGAATTAACCATATCGGACCTTAGGTTACAAAATATTATCCCGAGTTTAAAATGTCGTTGTATAAAGATACTTGCTGTATTTGTCGTTAGAAAATTTTACCAAATTAAGTGTTAATAAAATTAACTCAATTGTATTTTTTTTTTCGAGTATAGTTTAGTGATCATAAGTAATACTCAGCTGATATAATTATTGAGATGAGACCGTGTGTCCCACGGGTCAACAGACCGTGGTGGATGAAAGAGACTCTGACTCTAGGCCCGTATTCTGAAACGAGTCTCGAAACGTTGATCTCTACTTAAATAGTAACTCTATATAAAGGGATAGCGCTAATATACGATAAATAGCGGCAACCCTATCTAACTCTTAGTGTCGTAGCTGCGTTCTACACCGGTAATATTCAGCTAGAAAAAATATAGAGGGAATGTCGTTATAATATGATTTTTAGGGCTGAGAGCCATCTGCGCTCACCACTTGTACGGTGAAGCTGTGAAGGCTATCTGCGACCAATAGCGAAAAGTCATTCCGAATCTGGGTTTGACTCCTTTTTTACTACTGAAATATCGAAGAAAAATATTTATTTAATTCTTCTTGAGCAAAATACGAGTTCTATTATGATCGCTGTTAAATTGTCGTCCCGATTCCGTAATTCCACATTTATGAACGATCTCTAAGTATTATCTCTGTGAGATTTTTCCAGTGCGCCGCGATAGTGAGTCACCTCATTTGCTCTGTGACAGGGTTCAAATTGCAATAAGCACAATGCACGGGGAGTATGTGGTGTGGCGAACGTCAGCTGGTAATTTCCGTTATCTCGCGGTCGCCGGTCGCGCAGTAGTCGCTTCGTTAAAATGCAACGCGGCGGATGCGGGGAGCACGGGTGTGTGCTCTACACGACACGGCGTAAATACCACCGCACCGCACAATTATTTTCGAATCTTGCCACGTACTAATGTATTTTCGGAATTATATGTACGTTTATCCGACGCTCTTGTACTTACTTTTCCGGTGTAGGATAATATCGTGAAACCTGCGCACGCCTACGAAGGAATTCTAAGGTGATGCGTGAAGTCGGTCAATCCGCACTGGACCCGCGTGGACGTCTAAGGCTATACACCATTGACGGGTAGGCTCGTGCCCCTCGGTGGGGATATATGAGCTAATGTGGGCACCATTATTTTAATTTAAAAATCTTCTGTCTTGTTGTTTATGTTGGAACGCTTTTGTTTTGTGATTTTTTTTATTATTTGTTTTCGTCAATGAGGTTGCCAGGCCAAAACTCTCCCCTCTCCATATTTCCTTATCTCCTCTTTTTTGTAACCCACACGAAGCTTCTTCGGAATAACGAGTATCCATGAATGGAGATATCACTTAACATCAGGTCCGTCTACACACGATTGCCAAGCTATGAATAAAAGTAAGAAGAGTATGCATTAGCGGCGAATTTAAAACGATGAACTTCTTATTTTTTAAAATGCTTAGTCCATATACTAATGACCAAAGCGATTCAAAACAATAATTTTCAAAGAGAGTTTGCCATCCAAATACACTGAGAGCTAAATAATAAACAGAACAGCTCGGTGGCGACGTAAGCGTCTCCTGTTTAATCAACTTCTGTGGCTGCATAAGCCGAACGTTGCCCTCCTCTATTTTGTTTCCTTTCAACTTGCTTACTCAGTTACAGTAGACTTTGAATTTGTCGTGAATAATTAAAGTATTTTCAATACCTTTTAATATAAAATATTTCTTAATCGTTGCCTAACATAAAATATGTTATTTACTCGGAGTATCTTATTCCTTCGAGGTTGTTTAACATGGAGACGGTGATATTATTACCCCACGGCAGCTTCGCTGGTGTTAATTCTTTGTACTCGTATCATTTTATTTGAATACTGTAGCTAAGAGACATTTTTTATAAAGGAACCTTGATACCGGTAGGAAGTTCCGTACAGATTTTGGCGCCCTTGAAGGGAGTTTGAAGTACATTTCCTACACAAATTTATTCACGCTATTTTTATTAATGTTTGACACACGCGCAAGCTATTGTCTATCTTTGTACTTACTTTTAAACACGAGAATTATATACAAGGAACTTCTCCCGCTAACGAGTATTAAAGACGTGTTCGAAGAAATAATTGTTATTTAGTAAATAATATTCAGTCTGCAGTCTCAATATAAAAACACGTACAAGCGTCTTCACTTTGGTTTGCCTTATAATCTGCTAAACATGAAAACACACATCCCCAATTCTAATAATGGTATGGATTCATTCGCACAATCATATAACAGTTCTAACGCAATTTGTTGGTGCTGTACGAATGTTCAAAAATTATCTTCGTGTTTTGTCTTATTTTATACGGTTAGGTAATAATTTTGTGTCATTCCTTATTTACGTTTAACGTTGCCAATGTTTGCCTTAATAGACTACACGTGTACATTGACATACACAAGCTATAATCAATAATAGATGTCAATAGATTATTTTCAATTAGAACATCGTTTTGCTATTATAAATTGATTGACCTATCCTAATATTTACAAGATCCATTTGATTTATCTTCAAATATTTGAAGTCCGTAAAAAACCTATCACTTTAATATTACCCTAAAAGTGTGCTTTATAGACCTACTAGCTTATGCCCGCGGCTTCGCCCGCGTTTAAATTCTGGATAACAACATTATTCTGTTTTCGTTACCAGGAAAGTGGCGCCAAGATCCAGGAAAGTCCTGGTAACGAAAACCGAATAATGTGAACACTGCAACACTGCTTCTTCTTTTTCTTTTTTAAGCCTTTAAGGGCCGATTGGCAAAAACTTCAATATCCAAGATTTATTGTTCATGACAAATAGCCATCATACTTATTTTTAGCTTTCTACCTTGTAAACTGTTTAAAGTTGTAAAAAAATTATGTATACATATATATCACTATACATAGGAATCCCCCGGCCAAGTTTAAAAGTTTTGGAGTCAATTTCCAAAAAAGGTTTGGGTCCATTTTGTATATATAAACTATGCATTGGAATCCTCCGCCCAACTTTAAATGTTTTGGATTAAATTTCTGAAAAAAATATATACATATATCTATACATAGGATCCCCCCCCACAACCTTAAAGGTTTTGGGTCTATTTCCGAAAAAAAATATATATGCACATATATATCACTAATTACATATATATTTATATATTATATCTGTATAAAGGCTTTTCGGTAAATTTCTGAAAAAATTATATAAATTTTTTGTGCAATTTCCGATAAAAAATCTACTACTATTTCCCCCCCCCCCTTCTCCTCTCATTTAAGGCTTTTGGGCCGATTTCCGAAAAAAGAAAAATGAAAGATTTTGTTTGTGACTTACAAAACAAAATCGGATATGATTCTTCCTCCCTATTTGAATGATTGGGCTTGGATTTTAAGAAAAAATATATGCATATTTTTTCGTTCTGACAAATAGTCCGCATACCAAATTTCAGCGTCGTACTACTAAATTGCGGATGTTTCATACAAACTTCCAACCCCATTTTAGGGAAGTGGGGGTGAAAACGGGACAAAAAGTAGCCTAAAACCTATTCTTGGTTACTTTCTATCAACATACCAAGTTTCAATAAATCAACCTTAAAACTGCGAAAAATCCGATATATACTTCCTCCTTTTTGAAAGGTTTGGGCGTGGATTTTTGAAAAAAAAAATATGCAAATTTTTTGATTCTGACAAATAGTCTGCATACCAAATTTCAGCGTCGTACTACAAAAATTGTGGAATGTTCCATACAAACTTCCAACCCCCATTTTAGGGAAGTGGGGGTGAAAACGGGACAAAAAGTAGCCTAAAACCTATTCTAGGTTACTTTCTATCAACATACTAAGTTGCAAAAATTTACCTTAAAACTGCGAAAAATGGATATGTTACTTCTCCCCTATTAATACACCCCAAACCCTTCAGGTTTAGGGTGTATTTTTGGAAAAAAAAATATGCCATATTTTTCGATTCTGACAAATAGTCCGCATACCAAATTTCAGCGTCGTACTACAAACATTGCGGAATGTTCTATACAAACTTTTAACCCCTATTTTAGGGAAGTGGGGGGTGAAAACGGACAAAGTAGCCTAAAACCTATTCTAGGTTACCTACTATCAACATATGAAGTTTCAATAAAATCCGTTCAGCCGTTTAGGCGTGAAAGCGTAACAAACAGACAGACAGACAGAGATACTTTCACATTTATAATATTAGTATGGATATTATTATTGATGACCGTCTGTCTGACTAGCCCCAACATTTCGGATCTCGTTCAAAATAAACTGCTTTAATATAAAAATGTTCCACGAGCTTGATTTTCTTGAGAAGAGATCACTGGATATTAAGAAGCCTCAAAGATATATATCTTAAGTACCTATGTTTGTTGAAAGAAATCGGTGGGCGAGGCTAACTCGCACATGTCCGGATATTTATTAAATGATATCTTTTGGCTCGTCCATGAGTGTTGAATTTCTGATTTTAATTATTCGTTCTATCGAATATAAATAAGTGAATATCCACTGACATTTACACAGCGCCATCCATTTAAGCATGGAGCTTGTAATAGGCTACTCAATAATTGATATAAATCTTTCATACTTTATTAGATAAATACGTACACATTATACGTAGATTCAAAATACTATTATTGCATGATTCATTGTTAAATTTATGAATAAATTCGTTATAATAATTAATTCAGTCAATACTGGACGATAAGACGAGAAACACAGATAAGTCTGAGCCCAGATTACTATTGTCTCGTCTTATCGTTGAGAAATTACGGACGGTGGGTTTTGAGTTTAACCGCCATCCTGGTAGAGTCGTGTTCGCGGTTGGGTATTTGAGGGTTGGAAGTTAGCGTTAGTCCTAAAAGTCCAGTCTGCGCATACATCTCACAATAAATATGACTTATCCGCTCGGATACCTTATACGCTGCCTCGCGCACGTCACCCTTCCCAGATATATAATAGGAGATTTGCTCAGGCGGGTATCTTACAAAAACGGCATACAGAATTAATTCTTTATGCCGTACGTGCGGATTATAAATCTCGCTAAATCGTCTCATTGTATTCGTATCACGTACAAGTTTATTCGGCATTGTGCGATGCCACTGGATCATTGTAATCCCAGCGTTGCATATTGCTGTATCCAATACCATACGCCTCATTATGTAGTCGTGTTTCAGATACATACGTTGATCTATGTGACCATTGAATATAATGCCGCTAAAACTCCGTAAAATTAAAAGATTTGTCGTGTCTTAATTCACAATATTAAATTATACCACAGTTTATTAAAATATTTAATTAATATCTGTATAATATAAAAGATAGTTATATTTAGCATCATCATTTAGTTGCTACACTAACATTCGACCTCCATTTCCCATTGATTTGCAATATAACACATTAGACGTTATCATTAATGGTGTATTTATTATTAGCACGGTGAAACTAGGCCACGTTAAAACTTGTTACTATCGCCTATTAGATATACTTATTCATATTAAGTAAATATCAGGATGTATAAAAGCGCTCGCTCGTGTACATCCTCAGATATAAATCAAATTTATTATATTTCTACATCATCTTTGAGTAATAATTTACGACAGATAAGACCGGAAATTGATCTATCATGCTCTGTACGTTATTTCTACGAGATAAATTCAAATCAAAGTGTTTATTTGTATCACTGTTGTTAATGAAGACAAATATTCTCAAAATCATTAGGAAGGCTATAAATACGACTAAATGCGGAAAATACATGCAAAGAAACAAATGAAATATAATATTTAGTTTTAATAACCGAAACGGTTATTGCTATTAGCAACCTACCTAGGATACTATTTAGGTATCAACAGTCGGTGATCAGTTCGAACCGAACTTCTGCAACTAAAAAGTTGCAGAGGACGGTCTACGGACTATCGCTATGTAGTAGCTTTTCCCAGCTGTAGTAGTGTACTGAATATGTATGGTATCTGTAGTTGATTCAAGTCGAGCAGAGTGACCTAGTTTATTTTAATATCAGTTCCTCACGGAAATTTCACGTGGTTGCATTCATCCGGTATAAGCGAAGTCCTTTTGAGTAACTTTCGTCCGTAGCTTACGAACTTTTAGTTGGAGGAAACAACCCATTATGGGTACTTTGTCTAACTTTTTCATCTCATTACAATGGCGCGTATTTTTTGCCCTTACTAACGTTCTTGATACCGTTAAGAGTACCCCTAAAAGTCCATTGCCTGTTTAAGAGTTTATGTGGTCAACCGCAAGGTCTTGGGTCCAAGGTGACCATTTCCTATGGGTTGTGTATGGTAATCCAGCATATATCCGACGCAGGCCGTTAGTCAACTGTTCACTGAAACTTAACTAGAATTTTTTAGAACTTTTAAAAGGGAGCAATACTCTCTTACAGGACTTTAGCGAAACTTAGCCATTTACGCAGCACACACAGCGGAAGCTCTCAGTAGGAAACATCCCCCTATTTTGAAACATTGTTACTTGCTGCTCCGCTCCTATTGTCCTTAGCGTGTCGAACGATTCATTTAAGAGGATACCTAACACTGAAAGAATTTTTCAAATCCGACCGTGCTAATTTCAGGAACAACTTGAGATTAGCACGTTCAAACAAACAAGAATACAAACTGCTCAGCTTTTTAATTTTGGTATAGTTTTGAGCAATCTTTTCACCGGTTTCTGCACGTCCTGAACGTTTCACTATTATTTGTTAATGTAAAGCAAATTCTCATTCAAATGTAAAATTTTTGTAAAAAGGTTTTAGAAAAGCACGGACATTGCATCTTAAATTATATATCAATAAGTTGATCGTAAATCGTAATATTATGATGTGGCCGGCGAGAGTTGACGAACGCGAGCGGTCTGCCACAGCAGCAGCGGTCTGGCACAGCCTGTACTGCCGCCACCTTATTCCCCGATATATTATACCAGCGTCTGCGTGAAATCGCGTGCCGACACGGGCGCGGCGTGCACACACCCATTCAAACCGAGAGCGGCACGTTTGTATGAAGATGTTTTACTGGTCTGTTTACTGTGCCTTCGTTCAGCAGTGACATAATATAAGGCTGAAATGATGAAATATAATATCATATTAAACATCCGTTCCGTGTATCTAGGTATCGACCTACCTGGGTGTAATGGTTGAGACGTTGGCTATTACACGAAGAGTTCTGGGTTCGATCCCAGGGTAGTAAAAAAAATTGTGTCAATGAACATCTGTTTGTATTGCTCTGGGTGTTTTCTATGTATAAAATACGTATGTTTTACTTAAAAAAGTATTTAAGTAAAAGTAAACACGGATAAACATATCCGTTTTTTAGTATCCATATTGGTCTAATGTTTCGTTTGGGGCTAGATGGCACTGTGTGAATGTCAGTGGATATTTATTTGTTTACATGTTTGGTATGTGTATATTTATCGTAACCTGATTGGCCACAGGGCACGTGGGCGGATGCGGCATCACGGACGAGGTGGTGCAATGGATGGAGCGCATCCAGAACTCGGGCGTGGACGACGAGCCGCCGGCTGCGTCGACGACGCCCGCGCACCCGCCGCCCGCCCATTCCAACCACTCGCCCTCGCCGCACCCGAACAGCTTGAGGGACGACACGCCCAGGTAAGCGAATTTCAGGTTTCCGTAGACAAATGGAAAACAACGGAGTCTTTAAGATTCGTCATGTCTGTCTGTCTGGTCGTATGTCACACCCTATTTTCTCCGAAACTATAAGCACTACACTGTTCCAAAGTCAGTATATGTATTCTGAGAACAGCTATTAGGTTTTGACAAGAAACTTGAAAAGTAAAATATTTTGGTCTTCCCTATACATTGAACTAAAACTAAAAAAAATAAGAAACACCTGATGGAAAGTGTTCACCAACGCCCAGTGACAACAATGACACCAGAATGCCACCGTTTTAGGAAGGAATACGCTCTTTTCTTAAAAGTTCCTATGCCATACCTGTCAGGAAATACAGCAATATACGAAATACGATGTCGCAACACCTAATAGAATCTGGCCTTCTACGAAAAACCTACTATACAAGGAAGAAAATATCAGAGATATAATGTGTTCACACAGCATAGCTATGGAGAGCTTAGGCTCCACAGTCGGGTCTAATGCAGATTGGTGGGTGTTAACGATTACTACACTAAGATTCTATCCGGGACCGACGGCTTAAATTGCCCTTCAAACCATAGAGTTATTATTTTTTACGGACACTGCAGTATCTTTCCTATTTTACTTAATGTACACCGGTGCTATGACGGATTTTCATGTCTTAACAAATCCCAACGAAACATCATAGTGAAAATTGATACTTGTTTAATGTGTATCTTATGAGCTTACCAAAAGGCGTAACCCCTTTAACCGCCGCATCATGTAAATTCATTAGACACAATAGATTTACTATTGTGCATGGAAATCCGGTGCTTAATCAATCAATGAAGCTTTTAATTTTTAATTCATTGAATCCTCAAGGTGGTTGTGGATTGTGTATACTCAAATTCCAAATATATGAATTGTCACGTTCCCGCAAATCTGTGTGCTAACCACTCGCACTATTTGCATATCAGTGATATGCTGCAAACTGCTAGCATTCATGGGTATGCGAATGAAAGTATGGATGAAGTCTTATATATCTGCCGTACGGTACAACTCGTGAAAATATCATTTAGTGCAGAAAAAGGTTTTTATTTTTAGTTGGAACTTCAATAAACAAAATATGGGATTTTAGTCAACCACAGATTTATAAACTTAAGGTTTATCAATCTGTAGAGTCAACGTGATACTATGCAATTTAAACCCAATGAAGACATCGCGAAACAATATTGGAGCAGGAACCTGTGAAAATATTATTTTACCCTGTGTAGGTAATTATTAATTTTGGTAATTGTTTTACACATGAATTCAGATTTCATTCAAATAATAATGTTTCATGGAGTAACTTTCCCAGATTCAGATTCATAAAAAAATAGCACTGAGACTTATCCCGAAACAGAAGTGCGAAACATTTCTATATCACGGAATGATATCTGGCACTGCGGTGGTACCTACGTAGTCGACTTAGTAACGAGTCTACCACCTCTAGTAAAAGATGAGATGATTGAATCATCTTATCGAATATTTATTATTCAATGAGAATGTTAGAAAGTAATAACTTGTTTAATTAATTAATAAATTCATTATATATCGCGTGCCTTGGTTGTCTTCGTAATTGCGTTTGCGTAACAATAACACAGTTTTTAATTAGCTAGTTGCTTGTTATACATACAAGCTTAATTAATGAAATAAATGCTTTTCAAAATATTCCTTGTGAAAACTACAATTATTATCAGTTGCAATAAATTTTTATGCACTTTTTTCATTTTTCAAAGAATTCAAATTGGTGTTACACGTCATATGTTTGTGTTCGTTTAAACATCAATCTAAAGTAAAATTTATATTATGGAAAACTGTTCATGGTCTGTTCTTTGTCGTATTATTATTATACACAGCACATTTAATCAGTTACATGGTATTATTATATCGATGATTACTTAAGAATAATAAAAAGTTTGTATTCTGTTCATTTTTAAATGACACTGTAAACATACGTACGATGTACGGTGAAGGAAAACATCGTTAGGAAACCTTCACGCACATTCGCAGATGCGAAGAGATTCAGGGTAGGCTCGTGCCCCGTTTAATGAGCTGATGATGATGATGACTGTTCACATAGGGCTTTAAAAAATAAATTAAAGTTATTAATATTATATCTTATTTTCCACCAGGCATTGGGACTTCCCCAACAAATACACGAGGGCGGCGAACACTGGCGAGCATTCGCGCTCGCGGCGAGCGACTCTGGACAATCGGAACACTTGTTCGCTGTACATACAAACGGACCCGCTAATATGGCGGCATGTCAGAGAAGGATTTCCGGACGTAAGTTATAATACTATAAAGTAGCACCTAAAACCAAATTATTCACTGATGATTCATTCAATTATTCACACAGCGCCATCTAGCCCCAATTTAAGCGAGGCACTTGTAGTACGTATACTAAACAACAGAGATAAAGATGCAACTTACCTTTTTTCAAAATACTTACATAAAAAACATAGAAACATCCAGAACAATACAAACAGACATGTTTATGCACACAAATGTTTATACCGCCCGGGGATCGAATCCGGATCCCTTGGTGTAGTAGTCGACGTCATAAAACCAAATCGGTCGTCAAAACCTGCAAGAACTGCATAATATAAGTATTTGTCATAAGACGTTATAGTATTCGCATCCTCAGAATGAAAATGACCTAACTCTAAGTGCTCGTGATGTTTGCTTTGGTTTTGGATTTAACTTGAGAGCATTTTTTAATGCCCATAAAACATCACTATCCTTTGAATCTCAAAAATTCTATTATTTGTCAATATCAGATGAGAGATACATCAAATTGCAAATTTTTGCACTTTTTTTCCTACTGCTGAGAAGTATCTCTGTGAAATAGGTTTTTTTCTGTAAAACTGCGTTAAACTAATTTATAACTTTGTAGTCTAAGCAAATTAAATTTGTTTTAAAGAAATAGGGCATAACGACGACTACCGGGGCAGCTAGTTTGAATATTTTTTTAACATAGGTACCTTCTTGTCTTTTACGTTCTGTTTATTTAATAAAATGAGAGTTTAAGGTGTGCACCGTATTATGTTACTTAATCAATATTAGAAATAACATTAAAGAATATCAGTTTTCTGATTTTAATGTGAAAATGATTTTATACTATTTCCGTTTTCTTTTAAGGTCCTGTACCCTTTTGATCGATATGTGATTTCTATAAACTCTGAATCATTGCACAAGATCTACTCGCACTAGTTATCAGGCCAGGAAAGTCCGCAACGGACATACGTCAGAGGATTTTCCCACTTTATTATTGAACCCCACTACGGGCCGGGAAAAATCATTGTGGTGCGTTCACAGTATAGGGCAGTCTATTTAGCCACTACAAATTAATTAACTGAATCATGAACAGTAAATGTTTTCTAACACGCAAATTCGTAAATTTAATATACGTTTACCGAGTAGTTTGTTTTTAATGTTAATTCTTAGGGACGTAATGCTGTAAAATGTTATTACTTCGCCTATATACTCGTAGTGCTTCTTGCGGCAAATTGCTGGATTCTTTTCAACCGGCATTAAGTTTGCGTGTATCAATAGCAAGCATACTATACCATTGATATTGTTATTACGATGATATTTATATATGTCACAGGAAGATAACAAGAACCGCAAATTAAATACATTAAATTAACAAATATCCATTCGCAAAATTCTAAACTTTAACCAATCAGTGTGTGCCGCGGCAGCGGGCGTCGATGCGGCAGAAACTATTTTTTTGTTATAAATCCTGAACAACGACGTTATGAGTTACTATTTTGGTTATAACCTCTTTAAAACTTTCGTAGCTCTGTTTAAAATTTCACTCTCCTTATTTAATGGGTAATTACGTTAAGTTGATCAATTTGCGTAAATGTAGGAAGATAATACAATTTATTTCTAGTGTAGAATCTTTCGAAAGTTAATGAATTTCCAAGAAAATTTGCAAATTTCCGGTTCTTGTTTTTTCCGATGACATATATCAAAAATATGCTTCTCAATTGAAGAGTCTTTTTTGTAATTGATTTCACAATATGAAACGGTACACATAATTTAACGGTAAATTGTATGGTTCAGGTATATGAAAAGAAAAAAACATATACATCAAATCAAGAAGGAATGTAACGTCTAATTGAATAACGTATTTTTTGTGTCTGATCTCGCCTAATAAATTACATTTATCTTGAGTTCAAATGATTGAGTACGTCTGGTACTAACGGGATTTGTGTGTTCCTTTGATCACTAGATAAATTACTTGCTACTGATACTCGATTATTGATACTTATGTCTAACAGATCTAATCCTAGGAGAAAACCTAGACCGATATACAAAGCACCACATATAGCGTTTGATAGAGCTCAACAATTTATTTCCTAAATTACCAATCCTAATGACCAAAAATTTAGATGATCTGGACATGTTTTATGATACGCTGCCAAGATTTAAGTTAAAGTTACTCGCCATCCGACGCTCTTACGGTGAAGGAAAACATCGTGAGGAAACCTTCATGCACGCCTGCGAAGAGATTCGAAGGTTGCGTGTGAAGTCGTCCAATCCGCACTGGGCCCGCGTGGACGACTAAGGCCTAATCACCCTATACGGGTAGGCTCGTGCCCCTCGGTGGGGACGTTTAATGAGCTGATGATGATGGACATGTTTTATGATACGCTGCCAAGATTTAAGTTAAAGTTACTCGCCATCCAGGAGAGTTAACCGTTTCTTATGTACATTTGTGGTATCTTTCCTCTGTGATATCTTGTTCTTCACCTTATTTAGTATTATTATAATTGCATTGTAAAATCTAGTTTATCTGTTCACAATTTTGTGCTATCTTAATTTTGACAAATTGGTTTTAATTTTCTATCGAAAATAATAATAATAATATAATAATAATTTATTTTATTGACATAAAACATTGTGTAAAACAAAATGCTGTGTATGCTTTTAATAGGTGTATATATTAGATCTAATACAACCTGTACATGATGAAAGTGTAAATATATACACTGTACGTACAGCGTAACTTTCTAAATAAATAAATTAATTAGCCAGTGAACAATAAAACCAATTATTATAATTATTATATCTCAGTATTTGTATCTGCCTTTAGCTCCCACTGCTATGGGGAGCAAAATATAAGTGCCAAATAATTGGGGGGACATAGAATCTTTCTTTGGAGTTATTGTGCCTCGTCTGGTTTTGTCAAGACATAAAAATGTGCTATAATAAGGCATATCATTATTTTTTGTATGGTGAAACGTATATATATTAAAATGGAAGTTCTATGTAGAAAACTACATTTTTGGTTCCAACGTTATCGATTCAAAAGTTTGGGCATTTCCGACAAATCTCTCAAAATGCATTATTAAAAGTTCCCAACTAGCCACATGCACGCCGACCGCGGTTCAAGTGATAAACGATTTAAATCTACTAGCAAGAATTTGAAAAGTGTAAAACCTCGAATAATAAGGATACCGTATCAATTTTGTGGAGCACACCATCAATTACCTATTGAGTGCTTCGTGACATAACTCACTCGACACAATTGTGAGGGATTTTTGAATTGAATCGCTAGTAGGGAAGTAAAAATGGGATAAAAAATTAACAGGTTTGCAAACGAGCATCAAGTTCACCTGATCTTAAGAGATAGCGCAATCTGTATTTTGTAAGACCAATTATATATTGTTAGTTAGGGAATAATTATATAAAGGTTGGAACCTAAATATAGTAATTTCAAGTTATTGAATTTGTTTCATAACAGTTTCTTGCTTTCATTTGCTTCGGCTATGTGTAATCTATCAGTCAGTTGTTACACGTAAATGCAATAGTTTTTTATAGGTATAGTAACACTAACACTATTATTGATATTTTTGTTTATATGTGATTATACCATTAATGTGTACATGATTTTTAATAAGAAAAACATTGTAATGTCATTTATATTAACATATAAATGGCATGATCACAATTTTTTTCACTTCGATAGCTCAATAAAAACATGAATGTTTGCCAATTCAATGGGACAATATTGTACATTTGTAGCTCCCCATGAGGCTGTCTTATTAGGCATTTCATTAAGCAAATAACGAATTTATTGAAATATCATTCAATCGTATTTTGAAGAGTTTCATTGAGTATTGAAACCAAACCAAAATGAAATAAGTTTTGCTTACAATTCTCTTCTAAATGTCCATTCATGCTTTGAATCACAAAATCGAAGTTATTAGTTTCAGATTGCTTTGAGTAGGGAGATCCAAAGTAATGATACACTATTATAAACACTGTTTTTAATAAAAGAATTGTAATTTTCTTACATCACATTACACAACTGATTGTTGTTTTGTATTGAGAGTTGAGACCAAAGTGCGGATTCCATGTCTCAGTTATTTTGGAGATCGAACCCGGAACCTTAGGTAAAAACGTTCGATTGAGTTTTCAACCATTACACTACATCAGACATCATGACCGTAATTCTTCTTTAACGAACTCAATTGTAAAATTTAATATCAATAAGTTCCAAGCTTTAATTATGTCAATTGTGTGATGAAATGTCCGCTAGAATTTATAAGGAGAAAAATTGAAGTCGTAAGTTAACACGAATAACACTTTACCAACGTTTTTGTACTGTTCTATTGTAGGAACTTGAGAATTATTCAGAAAGAAACACTCTTTGAACACTTGTCAAAATATTGGTGTTATTGTACAGATATATATTGATTACTGATCGAAAACCCATCTGGTGTAATGGTCGAGACGTCGGCTTCAACTCCAAGGGTTCCGGGTTCGATCCCCGGGCAGTACAAGCATCTGTGTCCATGAACATGTCTGTTTATATGGGTCTGGGTGTTTTCTATGTATGTGTTGACAAAAAAAAAGTGTATATAAGTATGTTTATCTGTTGTTTAGTATCCATATTACAGGC
>PQWD01007081.1:0-14213 GCA_019425675.1 Leucinodes orbonalis
TCAAGATGGACCAATCGATGATGTATGGTTGAGGTGGCGGGTAGCAGATGGATATCGAATTGTCGACTACTAGGAATTATTATTATCCGGGTGGAATTATTAGGGGATGGCTTCGTTCAGCAGTGGACATTTAAGGATGACGATGAAAAGTTTAAAGTATTGTTGACACAAATAAAATTATTTTTAGTCTTTACCAGCTGACGCAAGCATTTTTAATAATTCACTTATTGTAATGTTTGATCGTTTCAAGAATTAAATTCTAAATATATATTTTAATTTAATGAAAACAAACTCAGTGGTAAAGGTTTTACGAAATAGCAAAATGAATTTCAGTGAACTTCCCCTACCACTGTTTGCGTCCGTCATTATATTTTTATCAGTCATTTTATTTACAAAACAATTCTGCCAATGATGAAAGGGAACCAGCAGAGAGGAAACTAATTATTTCGGGAAGAACAAAACGCAATAAAAGTATCCATGCGATAATATCTAAATCACATAACTGGCACGCGAGCCCGCCGCAGTCTTGTGGAAGATTTTAATAACTGTGGATCCAAGCACGGATCCAGATTAGGCGCCAGGGGGGGTCACGTAGTAGTAGTCAAGTTAAAACCTATAAGGCATTTTGTTAAATGCACAGGAGGGGGGTCATGACCCCCATGACCCTCCCTCTGGATCCGCCGTTGTGTGGATCAGACTCAAGAGGCTCTTGTACAAAGTCTACTCAAAAGCGGCGTAAGAATAAGCGAATTAAGCTTCAAGTTTGTTGAAGTAGTGTGAGCATCCGGATGTGAATTCGTATACCGCCGTGTAATGAAACGTGATTAGGGTGACTTTTCATTTTCATGACTTCAATTACGCTTTTCTTAAGTATCATCATCATCAGCTCATTAAACGTCCCCACCGAGGGGCATGAGCCTACCAGCACGCGGGTGTATAGACCTTAGTCGTCCACGCGGGACCAGTGCGGATTGACTGACTTCACGCACAAACTTTGAATCTCTACGCAGGCGTACGCAGGTTTCCTCAAGATGTTATCCTTCGCCGTAATAGCGTCGGAAAACGTACACATAATTATAAAACACAGTGGTACGTGGCGGGATTTGAACCTGCGCCCTCTTGATCGGAAGGTAACAGTCCACACTATTGCGCAACCGACGCTTATAAAACATATTTATCAAATAATACAATATTTTCAATATCCTGTAGTTGATATATGTGTCCCATCCACAGATTTCCCAATACAGGAGATGGGGCAAGCCGCGTTTAAAGTGCGACGACTGTAAGCTCAACGAGCATACACTGGCTACCAGTTTACGCTCTGTGAGACGAGTCAAGACGCACGAATATTAGAAAAAATACCGTTTTTTTCCAAAATGCTATCCTGTGCAATTGTAACATGCCATCATCGCAATGAATCAGTAAATTTACCAAGAAATGTAATAACTTTTCACAGGTAAGAACCGAAAAAAAATTGCGACACTGGGACTGCCTATAAACTTGGCGGCTTGTCCAGTCTAATGTATATTCTGATGTCTGTGGTCCCATCTATCAAAATCCCCTGACATTTGCTCCAAGAGCTTTGCGACACCTACTAACACGAGAAGTTGGTGGTCGTCACTAAGCAAATGTGGTATCAAACGAGAAATCAACTCTCTTACGCCAAGTTTTTCATGTAGGACTTTTGGACACTGGTCCCTGATATGTCAACAGATACCTCTACTTCACGATATGTCAAATGACGAGCTTCAAGGATTATCTGCCACACGGCTTCGATATTCTTTTGCGTCATGGCGGTTTTTGGACGACCTTCACGTGGCTTGTCACTGAGGCTAGAGCACCTACGTTGAAATTCTAAGTACCAGCGTTCTACAGTCCTAAGACATGGTGCTGCATCACTACAAACAGCGTTAATCTCCTCAAAGCACTGAAGTCACGATGATCCCATTTAAAAGTTGTAAAAAATTATAGCACGCAAATCCTTAGATATTTCCTATTGTACTACCGACTTGTCACTTTTAAATAGACGATACTATAAAATTATTCGCTCAATCTCAAAACATTCTTTTGTTTTTGAATTCTAAATTCAAAAAGATGGAAATGGCATTTTTTTTTAAATTATCGCGGGTGGTTGGCAAACATCATGATGACTTAAAGGAAGCGGTCATATATAATATCTGTGGCTATTTAGCTTTGTGTGAATATCGACGGATATTTATTGAATAACAAAATAGTCTAAATGGCTCCGGGATCAACTTGTTTACTAGTTAACAAATAATCCGCAAACTTAAGCTAACAATGGTAGCGTAGTTAAAGCCCGCCTTTTTATGCGTTCCATCTGAGTCAGTAAGCACGACGTTTCGGAGTTTTGTCGGAACGTGAACAAGCATCACGTGCCGACGAAACTCCACAGACTATAAACCGTCGGCCAACGCTGTCAAGTAACGTCTCGATAATGGAGTTTTAAAAGTTAACAGACGAACGCTCGTGCGATGGCTAACGCGAAGATCTTATGAAACGGGAATGAAGCATGATGGGCGATATTAAGAGGTTTTTCACTTTAATTCGTAGAAAAACTATTAATGCTTTCGTGGCTGTTGATTTCTTACAGATACCATAAAAAACTTATGGAGCTACGAGTCGAGAAACCATCTCTCTCCATGTATCCATGCTTTTCCGTATATGATACCACAAAAGTTTGACAATCTCACATTACAATCCAAATGCAAAACATTATTTTATCGATAATTACTCATACGCTAAAAAACTACGTACAACACTGACTAACTTATCATACTGGTAACCTGAACCTATCAACTTATTGTCCAAGTTTTGCAAAGGAGTTTCACTGTAATATTTAACTGATGCATATGGAGTAAAATAAAACAACCCAATAGATAGGAAATATACATAAATAAACACAAAACGTAAAACAATAGAAACACAAAAAAGTAATAAACAAGAAGAAATAACCCGTGGTTTAATAATAACTGAAAGCTCTAGAGCGTTGCTACTTAACACATTACTGGCAGCTTTATTTATAGTTAGCATTACAGCCATTTTCGTGTATAACCCCAAATATATTGTTTCGTTTAGCAACAAGATGTATGTAGTGAAGAGGCGAGCGCAACCCACTCCGAGCTGACATTTGCTAGACATATTAATTAAGAAGACAATCGGTTAGAGAGGGAAATATTTATCTGCTTCGTGCATGACATAGCTAAATTACCTCATCTATTTTCAAATATACATAGTTATAACTTAACTTGTGGTGATAAAAAAAATGTTTTAATTACGCAAGACAATTTTGGTCGAATCTATATTATTTGTTACTGAGATTGCCCCGAAGAGAATTCGGTACTTGTCAAAACTGTTTTTTATTGTTGTATTTTTATGCTTTATCTGTATACTCTAAATTTACCTATCTATTATAAGATTTATCTATCTTAGAAATGTATCTAGCTGAATCGCGTATTTATTAAATAAATGCCCTAGATTGCTATTCCAAAAGAAGCGTTTAACTCATACATAAAACATCTCATACTCGAGTCTGGATCTAGTTCTGCAAAATAAATAACACTTATTAAGGGCATGTCTAAGAAATTGGGGAATAAACCATACTCCAATTATCTTTCCGAAAATTACTCTGCAAAGGCAAACACGACGCACGTGTATATTTAATGTATGCTCTACGTTAACAGCGATAAGGCACAAAATAAATTGTCTAAATACACTAAAGGTTATAAGAAACAAACATTCAACGATGTTGTGAGACCCTACAAATGGAAATTCCTCATTAACACTTCGCCGCGAGTATAACATATATTCCGAAGGCACGACAGCCTTCCGTTTGTTAATTAATACTTATTACGTATTTTACATTAAAAACCAATTTTATTTTAAAAACTAAAGATCAGCATTGAACCAATTCCATTTCAATAAAAAGTTCCGTTACAAAATCCTTTTTCGTAATCCGTTTTTTTTAGATGTATGAGGTTCCAGCCTTCACCTTTGGGAGTACGAACTAACATCACTGGCCCTTAAGATGTACTACGAAACAACGAACGAACGCTTTAATACCGTTAAGAAAAGCTGAAATTTTATTCCTATTTTAAGTACTTAACAAAAGTAATAATGACGTACTTTATTTTTTATTTTATTGGCAATCTTTTATATATTTTCCTACACTCTTGACCTTTTTTATACAATAATAATTCCAATGATCATTATCATATAATAAATAAATATTTGTGAAAATTGAACCAATATAAATAAAGAAAACGTAAGCAGCTATTTAAAAGGGCACCTTCTCACGACCTTGTTATTATAATCCTGTACTTCAATTCGCAGTGGGTGTTTCTTCATTTAAAAAATATTCAATATACTCTCTTTTTTTGCTTTAATAATCCTATTATCAGTCTGAAGTGGGTATTGCTTTATATTAAAAATAATATTCGACGACCCATCTGGTGTAATAGGGCAGCGCAAACATTTGTGTGCATGAACATGTCTGTTTGTATTGGTCTGGGTGTTTTCATGTATATTGTGTATGTATTTAAAAAAAAGTATATTCGCTCGAACGTAGAACGCGCGTAGACAATAGATTAATGTATTGTGTGTTGTGAGTTTCTAGCCGTGCTACATACTACGACCGCTTAGAAGTATGTTTACCCGTAGTTTAGTACCATATCACAGGCTAGATGCTGAGTTTATATATATAATATTATATGATCTCTTAACCTAGATGATATGGGCGTCACAAACCCCACAAACGGAATAGCTTCGCGATCAATTATACCCGCGCCGTTTAGCCCTGTGCGCTGTAATTTGTTGCTCTGTCGCGCGACATTCTTAGTCTTGTTGTCCCAGTTTATGTTTCGGAAAATTGCCTTCCAAACGTCTTGAGTACTGTCTCTTTAATTAGCGCGAATAGGCTAACTGGAATTTCCGAACGCGCCTTTGGCATGATTTTACTGTTGGAGAAATAATAGAAATATAATTTTTAGGCAACAACGCAAAACCACGGTTTTATTAGTTTACATGTCTGTGCGTTATCGTAGTTTTAAATTAATATGAAATGTTGTATTACTAGGTGGTAGAGTCGGTACTTGACTCGTCCAAGTTATTACCACCACAGTGTTAGATACCGTCGCGTGAAGTAGAAGGATTTGCATTTCTGTGTTCCGGGATGAGGGCACTGTAGCTATGCCGTGGGGCAGTGTTGCAACTTTGACTTTGACTATTACTTTTGGCTATAAGAATGTATTTGTAGCATTTTACTGTAAATGACACACATTCAGATTCGGAACCACAAAAAAGATTTTCGCCTTTATTAAATTATTTTACAGAGTGTACAGGACGGTCAGGACGATCACCTGATGGTAAGTGATATGCACGACCATGACCTTTGAAGGAAAATTAATAACTGATAGAGAGTTAACATTCTCCATCAATGTCATACTGCGCACATCACCCGTGACAGCAGTTGTTAGTATACCCCAGTGCCCTGATTCCGAACACAGAAGTGCAAAACACTTCTATTTTACTGAGCGATACGTGGTCCTGCGGTGTAACCTACCTTAACGACTGAGTACCGAGTCTACTACCTAATAAATATACGCTAGGCGGCACTGTTTTAGTCCTGTAAAGTCTTGCCTTAGCTAACCCACAAAATTATACCTATGGGAGAAGGCACTACTGCTATCACAGTCAGCTAGTTACATATATATTTATTGTAAAATAAAATCAAACACTCTCTTGCTTGCTTATCACATGGAGAATTTTAAAACACGACGCGTGTTCCCTGAGTTTATACTTTAATCCTTCCTTATATGCAAATTACCAAGAAAATGCCGACGCAAGGAGTTTGAACGTAGCTGACGCAACATTAAGTAACATGTTCACTCATTCGGTAACACGGGTTCGGTCGCATTGCCTTACTTAGCTTTGGGAATGGGCAATTTCAAGGTTTAACAGGCTCGTTGTTATTTGAATTGACTATAGTTAAAAGGGTCAAAGTTAAGTGAGACAGAAAAATATTGACTGTGTGTGTGGACTATTGCCCTACTACCGGGAAGACTGAGATTCAAATTCCGCCACGTAGCAATGTGATTTCGAATTTTCGAAATGATATGTACGTTATCCGACGATCATCACACGGAAAACATCGTGAGGAAACCTGCGCACATCTGCGAAGAGATTCAAAGGTTCTTTAACGTCATTCAATCCGCACTGGGCCCGACGACTAAGGCCTTATCACCCTATACGGGTAGGCTCGTGCCCCTCGGTGCGGACGTTTAGTGAGCTGATGATGATGAAGTTATTAACCAGACCAGAGATTAGGACTCGCTCTAATGCTTTATTATTGCTTCTAATATTAATTCTTCGATATTTTTGTTTGTAAATGTTTGTTCCCTTCTGGTGACGATGTAAAATGCGCATATGAATTAAGTTTATCATGTATTTAGTTTAAAATAGAGATGAGGCTGATCAAATAAACTGACAGCTCGATTATCCTCAGGCCTCAAAGGGTTTTGTGTCAATGGCTACCTCCATCTCTCTGCGAAACTTCCTTCGGGGTTCTAGATAACAATAAGCCTAGATATTCATTGTATTCAATATTACAAAGTGATATGTAGTACAAAGAGAGAGATTCAAAGGTTGTGCGTGAAGTCGGCTAATCCGCACTACACCCGCGTGGACGACTAAGACCTATACAGAGGCGTACGGGTAGGCCCGTGCCCCTCGGTGGGGACATTTAATGAGCTGATGATGATAATGTAGTAAAAAGTTTATACAGAAATGATATCTACACACATCCAAATATTACATATTTAGTCCCTATAAGTTTATGCACACAAATGTTTTTTACTGCACGGGTATCGAACCATTTGTTACAGTAACCGACTACTCAGCCATTACTACCAACACATAATATATATCAAAAAATATAATTCGTTTGCTTTGCATTATCTTAGTTATAATAATAATAATACATTTCCACTGACATTTACACAGCGCCATCTAGCCCCATCTTAAGCGAAGAGTTTGTAGTAAGGATACTAAACAACTGGTACAAATGCTTATACATTTTTTTTAATAGTCGCATATGAATTTGTGTTTGGGCGTAATACCTATGTACTATGTAGGTAAATTTCTTTAAAACGTATCTCCATAGAAACGATGTCATGTCATTCAATGCAGCCTTCCTTTTACTTTAATGTTAAACTGCTCAAAGAATCCGCGGAACCCTCATCGGGATCTGACCCTCGTTCTTCTTTGTACGGCTCCTAAAATATTGCATAACTCGATTGTTATATTACTTTTATGCCGATACATTTTCCTTGTGAATGTATCACGGTCTCTGTAATAAAAAGCGTAGTGTTTCCACAATATAAAATGGGGTAATTTCTACTTTTGGTACAACACGTCGTGTAGAAAAGAGAACGTGGAATACTACCTGTTAGCTAATGGTTGGCATATATATGAGCTTAAGTAGCAACTAGTGAACCCAAAATGTCAATTTGACGTCATCATCATCAGCTCATTGAACATTTTTCGAAATGGAATAGTGAACCCCTTCGGTACGAATGTGCTTGGTCTACCATGTGATACAAAGGCCTCATAGTAGCCCGGTGAAAACAACGATTTACGATGTGTTTTACTTTTGTTGAGTACCCACTCTTAGTAGGAGCTCTTTTGGTAAAATTGGGGATGGCGCTGTGTGAATGTTGGTAAATAATTTATTTATGAAACGAAGAAAACTTTTTCATTTAAATATTAAATAAATAAATAAATATCCACTGACATTCACACAGCGCCATCTAGCCCCAAGTTAAGCGTGAAGTCTGTATTATGGATACTAAACAACGGATAAACATACTTATATAATTGTTTTTGTAAATATATACATAATATAAATAGAAAACAAACAGACCATTACAAACAGTCATGTTCATGCATACAAATGTGTGTACTGCCCGGGTTTCTAACCCGGAACCCTTGGTGTTGAACCAAATGGGTCGTCATCTGTTACTAGTGTACAGGACGGTCAGGACGCTCACTTGATGGTAAGTGACTCGCTTGACCATAAAAAACGGCATTGATTGAGACCGATTGATAAACAGTTATTCTCCATCAATGCCGCACTGCACCCGACACCTGAGTCAACAGATGTTAAGTCTCTTATACCCCGTAATTACTAGCTACAGTGCTCTCAATTCGCAACACAGAAGTGCAAAACACTTCTACTTCTACTTAGACGACTTAGTACCAAGTCTACCACCTAGTGAAAACTACAAATCCTTTTATACTAACTTAACTAATTACACTTCATAACATGACAGAACAAACCCAAAATGCCTAAGTTTCCTCACTAGAACAATGCTCATAAGCAACTTGAATAAGTCAATTTGACTTTGAAACTTATCCACTAGATAGCTAGTTGCGAGATGCGGACTTCAAGCTAGCCTTTGGAGGCAACTGCAAATTGCTTCCTACGCATCAGGGTTGCTGCAATTTCAGCAAAGAGAATTAATTACTAATATTCATACCAATTATGTAACTCAAGTTATGGGTCATATTAAAATTGTTCTCTCTCTCTTCAACCTATTGCAGTCCACTGCTGGACATAGGTCTCCCCCATTTTGCGCCAGACCTCCCGGTCCTCCGCCTTTCTCATCCAGCTTCCACCAGCGACCTTTCGCAAGTCGTCGGTCCATCGGGCCGGAGGGCGTCCTACGCTACGCTTGCCAAGACGCGGTCGTGGGGGGACGGCAAAATAGAATACATGTGTCCCCACCCCTACTCCTCCCGAGGGTGTCGTAGGAGCCGACTAAGGGTTTTTATACCGGATGGTGGGCAGCAGCGCCATCCTGCGTACTGGTTCACACTGCGGTCACCAACCCGCCTGCCCAGCGTGGTGACTATGGGCATTAACCCCCCATGAGCAGTGCTAAACTTGTTCTATATAACAATATTTATGGTATTCTTTACAAAAAAATCTATAGAAAAGTATATGTAAAAAGTAAACATATACATTACCTTCATGTATATAACACACTTCACACACATACGCACACATTCTCTCACACACAAATAAACATACTTGCAAACACATACCCACTGCGTTCACAAGATCCATAGTGCCCTATTTCTAGAGTTTTTTTTCCACTTATATTTAATATATCGTATACATTTTAGAAGTTATTTGTTTCATTTTATTTTATTTTTGTGTGCGATTGTAAACTCGTATTGCAATCTTTGACCTTAAGAATGTTTGTCACCCGAGCCTGGTGTCTAAAGAAATAACTTTACAATGGTAACTGTGTAATTGACTGCTGCAATCCAAGCAATCTTCCTTAGTGCAGAGTCGCTACGTCTACAAGTGTTTGTTTATGTAACTATGAAAATAAAGATTATTATTATTAAAAGTGCTTAATATTAAACATAAATAATCCAACAATTCAACATAAACTGAAGGATGAAACAAAAAGGATTATTTTGCGACTCGTACATTAAACGGTCCTACCCATATAGGGTGCCTTAGTCGTCCACGCCGACCCAGTGCGGATTGGCCGACTTCAAGCACAACTTTTAAATTTATAATTACAGGCGTGCAGATTTCCTCACAATGTTTCCGTTCACCTAAGAGCGTCGATAAACGTACATACCCTTAACGGATAATCCGTGCCCGTCGGTGGGGACGTTTAATGAGCTGATGATAATAAGGTATGTGGTAAGATTTAAGAAAATTTACACTATTAACTGATAGAGTAGCTTGCCACTGGTTACACGACCTAGCTCGGTATACCAGCAAACACGATTGAAGCTATTCGATAGTTAATTGTTTACGTGACGGGTAGAACTACATTTCGCGGAACCTCTAGATTGTTTCTGAATTAAATTATGTTATAATTTCACGTTCTCCCTTCTTCCGAAATTGAAAAATTCTAAAAATTGAAAAGATAGTTTTACAGTCCATTTTGATATGCAAAATCTCTTTTGCATATCAAAATGATTTTCTGATTTAGCTAAGTTTTGAAATCTGACTGAAATTGTGTTACAAAATTTAATAAAAGCACCTTTACATTTATTTTTAGCTAAAACATTGTAACATTTCAAAAAACACTGACTCATTGTATTTTAACTTAACACATAGGGATTAGTTAAAAATTTGAACTGGTTTTTCTTTTAAATTTATAAAAGTAATCAATTTTGTAATGGATATAAGGAAACTCTGAACTTATGGGAAATAAAGTTATTGTTATTATATTTTCAAATTCCATAAGATTCACAGGCCAAATAGTGGCCCGTTCCTTCGGAAGGCATGTAGGGCCGAAGCACACATACCCTTTTTCGATTATTTAACCTTTTTATGAGTTACACGTGGTAGATGCCATCACAGAATGTACAAAAAAAGAATAGAAAAAAGACTAAGAGTCATACCAACCCCACAGCAGGGCTGTAAGCTATTTCGAAGCTAATGAAACATGTTAAGCTCCGGTTTCGGTCAGCAATTGAACTGACGGGAATTTTAACATGCTAGGAATCTTGCAATTTATTATTTAACTTCATAATATAACAATAATCAATTGAGGTGACAGTCCAGTCAGATATTATTATGATTGTATTGCCATTGAATATCCAGAATATAGAAATACCAAAATAAATTGTGAATTTGAAGTATTCACGGGGGTGTTTGATAAATATAAGTAACGATATTTATGATGAAACCTATTAGTCTGAACCTAGTTTAATGATAACAAAACATCCACTTCTAAATGGGAAGATTTTAATACGCCTTCATGAAAACAATTCTGGGACAAGTAACAAGTGTTCAAGTGTGATGCCATTTCTTCAGTACCGAGGATAATTATGCACACTTTAAATCAAATTCTTTTCTCATCCAGCTTCCACCAGCGACCTTTCGCAAGTTGCTGAGAAAAGCGGAGGACCGGGATGTCTGGCGCAAAATGGGGGTGACCTATGTCCAGCAGTGGACTACAATAGGTTGAAGAGAGAGAGAAATCAAATTATATAAAATCTTTAACTGAATCGGAAAAATACATGGGATCCCTCTTATCTGGAATGTGTTATCCATTATTATTTCATTGGTTTTAAAAATAATGGAAGCGCGATTTTGCGTGAAGATTCCCTGAAAAATTGCCGAAAGTTAAAATTACTTTAGCTCACACAAAGTACAATCCGGGCAACTTTTCAATTTACGTTTCGTGACCGGGATAAGTAAAATATTTGATTAAAATATACTTAAGAGCGTGCATACATTTATGTGGGGAACTTATTGAACCATTTAATATTCTGCACAGCATTACTGCACCTGGCCGTATTCTAGCTAGGGCTTTTTGTATGTGAAGGGACAAGCTGATCCAGTGCTTTTTGGTTAAAGCCTAAACACGAAGTACGCAATCAAATGGCAAGTAACTTTCACATGTAGCCGATCTTTGAGGGATTCGAACCTATGACCTGAATCAAGAAGCAATCTTAAGACATCCCTAGAAAAAAATCCGGGTATAAAAGACCTAACACCTTTTGTCTCGGGTGACGGACGCAGAGCAGTGTTGACGGAAAAATAATGACTACCTACTGTTATTAATTTTCATTAACATTGCTTCTGTCATGATCGGGCGTATCACTTACCACCAGCAGAGCACACTGACCGTCCTGTACACTTAGTAACATAAAAAAAGGTTTCTTCGTTTTATAAATAAATTATTCACCAACATTCACACAGCGCCATCGCCAATTTCACCAAAAGAGTTCCTACTTCGAGTAGGTACTTAACAAAAGTAAAAAACTGGTTTACCATAAGGCCCTTGTATCAGGTGGTAGACCTGACCATAACCACATTCAAACTTATTTCTGTCATTCACTTATAGCTTTAAAAAATCCTTTGACACTTTTCCTGATATCTGTCATTCCTTTCCAGGACATGTCCGCAGATCATCAGCCAAAGCCTCAACTTTCATGTTTTGTACACCGACAATTTGTAAACTCGCCCCTATTTCTGAAGACTCAAATCCTAAATTCAAACCATTCTCGAACAGGTTCTATAACACAAACAACATTATGTATGAAAACCGCTGCCCGTAAACCTATCTCCCAAATAACATAATCAAGGCGAACTAAATTACAGTGCTTACACGAAGTTTCTATGTAAGCATGTAATAACCTAGTATATTCGAATATATATAATTACATATGTATATCTTAGCTCTGATACGATCGTCGCGGAGAGTGTCTTGTATATCATTAAAATTATCTAACATAAACGTTGTCTGCGTAAGATTAGAGACATTGAATAGCTTGTTAGTTGAACGGCTAAAAACATAAACACAATGAACACTGATAGTGCTAAGATATCAGATCTCAAGCATTAGGGATCCCAATCCACCTCAACTTCTTGAACTGTTACCAACTACTGGATTGTTACTAGGTGATAGACTCGGTACTGAGTCGTCTAGTAGGTACCACGCAGTGCCAGATATCGTCCCGTGAAATGCGAGCGTTTTGCACTTCTGTTTTGGGATGAGAAAACTGTAGCTAGTAAAATTACCGGGTTTAAGAAACCTTACATCTGTCCTCTCGGGCGACAGGCGTGGGGCAGTGTTGACGGAAAATAAGAACTACTTACTGTTATTTATTTCCTTCAACACTGCTCCTATAATGGGCAGGCGTATCACTTACCACCAGGTGAGCAAGCTGGCTGTCTCGTTCACTTATAACATAAAATAACGAACGGTCCTCACGGTCAGACAAAAAAATAGATTAGATTGTTTAGAACCCAATACTGTTATATGTACAAATATAAAGTAACAACATAAATACAAATATATTGAACCATCGAGCGATTTTGAAACAAGGCAAATAAAAAACATTAAACCAAAGCTCAAAGAAAAAAGCCCATACTAGTATTACTGGGTAGTATCGTCAACAACAAAACAATATAATGAATGGTGGCAATTAATAACTTCGCGGATGACACGTCTTGTTTGGCAATCGGTATTCACATAAATGTTTGGCTATACTGGCATTGGCAGAGAGAACTTTAATTATAATGGATCTGTGTGTGGAAGACAGTGTTTGGTCATCCCCATTTTGTGCCACATATCCCGATTCACTACTACAAAAGGCCCGGTAAAATAACCACAAACCAGTGTTGCCACCTTAGTTTTAGGAAAAGGGCTTTTCAAGGAACTTAAATATGGCTCAATCTAGCCATCAAAAGATTTCTTCTTCTTTCTGTTCTAAAAATGCTGAAATAATCTTGTCGAGTTTTTAGAACGTCTAAAATAATATCGTGACGATAAAATAGCAAAAAAACTACTTGTTAGTATTTCGAAAACTTCATTATTTGATCAAGAAAAAGAGCTAGATTGCCCTTCTCGCTAAATTGTTAAAAAAGGAGTTCACCTATACTAAAAGTGCTAGATTAGCCACAAAAGGGCTACGGGTGGCCAACACTGCCACGAACTGAGCAAATATCACGTGTTCAAACCTAAAAAGCAAGAGTAAACCCGTTAAAATCAGGCAGTTCGCTATGGCTCAGTGACGCGGAGTATCCAGCTTTAAGCTCTTACTTTGTCGCGGCTCGCGGCGTCTCCGAATCGGCATTCGAATGAGTTTCTTCAGCGTAAGGGTTCCGCTCCAAAATTGGAAACGGATCGTTTAGTAAAATCACCCCGTATATTTAGTTCAAACGGTGAATAAGGATTATTTTTATTTTTTAACGGTCTCTTTTAGGATTAAAATAAATTAAAGTTCTAAAGGATTCCAGTTAACTACGGTAAAGTGAAACTCAAGCTTAATCAACAAAGATCTCGAAATAGCTGATATAATCCAGTCAGTATGTACAAAACGAAATAAACCCACGCTTGTTTACCAGTTAACATCGGTCGTTCATTACCGCTTGTTAAATATTTGCTTTGTCGTCTGTCTATTATTTACTATTTATTTTGATTGCGGCAACTGTTTATGTAAATAACGTCTGACGATTTACTTGGCAATATTTTCAAACTTTGCATAAAATTTAGAGTCGAGATATCATCATGTATTTTTAATTGTCAAATCATATGTGTATTGCATAACAATAATCATCATCAAATGTTAATTAAATGTCTCATTGCTAGGAAATTAGGACGAGAAGTTGGATAGTTAGCAATGAGGATAGCTGTTAGATGGTAATAAGGTTCAGT